>BGPT01002005.1:97441-110838 GCA_003297045.1 Symbiodinium sp. clade C Y103 | reverse complement strand
CAGAAGCAAAGGGATGTCAGAAGCCAAGGGATGTCAAAGGCAAGGGATCTCAAAAGCAAGGGATGTCAGAAGCAAAGGGATGGCAAGAGCAAGGGAACACGGGATGTCAGAAGCCAAGGGATGTCAGAAACACAGAAGGCTTGCCTGCATCCTATAGGCCCAGGCTCTGTTCAGTTCTATAAGCTATAGGTGTTTGATTTTTTGAAACTTCCGACCCCGGCTTGCCCGGGAACTACTTGTAGCTGTAGTTGTAGCTGTAGTTGTAGCTGTAGTTGTAGTTGACTGTAGTGTATTGTAGTGCAGTGTGCATTAACGTTCCCAAACGAAGCAATTTTGCGACACTTTCGCAATTTTTGCAATTGACAACATCAAAAACAATGCAATTCTGCGAGGCTTCCCTCAAAAATGGAAAGCTGAGGGCAGAGCTGACGGCCTCGTGCCAATGCGTTTGGTGATTTTTCCATCCCATGTCTCTAAAGTACTGCGCCGCCACGAAAAAGTGACGCCAGGTCATACGAAACGTAGCACCTGTCATGCGAAATCATCTTAGCAAACCTGAAGATCTGATGCTCCAAAATGTAACCCTGCTCAGGAAATCAGCGCCCTGAGCTCTCAACATGTTTGCTTGAAGTGTCTCTTGTATTGCGCCTGCCACAAAAAATACATCTTTGCAGATCCTCTTCAAATGTCCCTCGCCTGCCATCGTTTTTGAAAATGCTACAAAACCCACATGTTTAGCTCACTTTTGAGAAGGTGCAGAATCCCTGCGCCTGCCACACAAAACGAGGTGTGAACGTCCAAAAATGGTCCGAACATGTGGTGTTTTTTAACATTTTCACTTCAAAATGTGCTTCGCGCCACAACGGCGTGCACTTTTTCCACATCTCAACTTCCAAAAGTACTCCGAGCATGAGGTGTTTCGCACCTTTTTACCTCAAAATGCGCTTCGCGCTACAGCGGCGTGCAATTTTTGATCTCTCATCTCCCCAGATGGCTCCGCACCCGCCGCTTTAGCGAGCCTACTTTTCGACCCTCCGGAGCCACAAAACATTGGAANAATTTTTGATCTCTCATCTCCCCAGATGGCTCCGCACCCGCCGCTTTAGCGAGCCTACTTTTCGACCCTCCGGAGCCACAAAACATTGGAAAAACACAGAGTTCGCGACTTTCCTACCTTTTCGCGCACCTGCATCTTCTCTCTTCTGACTTTCTCCCTCTCTGATCTTCTCTCTTCTGACTTTCTCCCTCTCTGATCTTCTCTCTTCTGACTTTCTTCCTGGCTGCGCTTTTCCATCTGTCCATATTGTCGGAAGTTTGANCTTCTCTCTTCTGACTTTCTCCCTCTCTGATCTTCTCTCTTCTGACTTTCTTCCTGGCTGCGCTTTTCCATCTGTCCATATTGTCGGAAGTTTGACTTCTAAACTTCCTTCGGCAATCCTTAGAAGTCCAAAAGCACTTTTCAAGGCAAAGGCAGGGGTTCCTGCAACTCACGAAATTCTGTCACAGCACTTGATGGGTCTAAGCAAAGATCCGCCCCTGCCTTGCATGACCAGCAGGCGATCCTTCCAGAATTTGGACAAGTGGCTTTCAGAACTGAGAGAAAACACAGATCCCAGTGCAGCTTGGCCGACCGAATGCAACCAATGCCGGTGAGTTCAAGTGATTTCCACACATGTTCGGATGCTAGAAGCATTTACCACGACCAAATTCGCTTGTGGGAAGCGGATTCAAAATCAACAGGGCTGTCATTGGCGACTGAACTTCAAATTTCACAACGGCAGTCCAACCATGAACACAGTCAGCACAGTTTGTGTGGTTTGTACTGCTTAGCAAGAGGATCTCAGCTCCGCCTTCAGTCCTTCCAAGGTTGTGGTTGCTCTGGTTTGCGGCTTGGGAGCGCCTGGTAGTTGACAATTCAATATTTCGAACTGCGCCTTTGTCCAGACCTTGCACATACAACAAACACATTGCATTACTGCATGTGTTTAGTTATGTTCGACTTATTTCTAGGCTTGTGCTTGACACAGATGACCCGAATTTATCAATTCAAAGCTTCGAGTTTCGCTTGCGGATCCGGTGAGGTCGGCACCAAGACTGACCTGGCATCACAGAGGCAAGTTGCCAGCGAACGGGCGCAGAGTTTGGAAACCCAGAGCCCAGGACAGAATTGCTCAGTAACCGATATAAAATCGCTTCGGTCCTGACAGACGTCAACATGGCCCTTCAAGTTGTGGCCCTGAAAGGCTCTGCCATATCCTAAGGCTATGCTAGATCCAACGGCCTTCTCTACGTGGAGCGTTCGAGCTGGGAAACTATTGGAACTATGGGAAACTGATGGAAACTGGTCAACACTGAGACTGATCCGAGTTGACTCGGCATTGACTCGGGATTGACCAAGACTTTCTTCTAGCTGAGAGGAAGGAAGGATTGCAGGAAGCATTTCTTGGATCTGGGATCCGATGATTGTACAAGTTTGAGTTTGGCAAAGGGCACAGGGTGCACCAAAAATGTCCGGTTTTTGGCGAGGAGACATCAGCCTACTGGAATAAGTATGAAGGTGGGGAGAAGGAGCCGTCAAGGTGGCCAAGTATGGTGTGTGCACCTTTTGGAGGGTCCAAAAGTGTTTGGCATAGACTCAAACCACCAGACAATTTCAATAGCTGATCATTCCAGCCCTGATGGTCAGTCAGACCAATTGAAAACAGACAGTGAGCTCAGCCACGGCAAACATATCCTAATACAGGATTTGATTGAAAGAGAATCGAAAACAGATTGGCACTTGCAACTAGGACTTGGCAGTTGGGGTGGAGCAAATCTTCTTGAGGCTTTTGCGAGGCGGGGAAAAGACCCTGGACTCTTAGAGCTAAGCAGACCCAATACAAGGGTTCAATTTCTCTGCTAAGACGTCTGGAAAATATAGGTGGCCCTTGACTGGCATTTCTTTGCTTTTGTAGAACTACTGAACTGACGTGATTCGGGATCATTAGGCGGCCATTTCTATTCAAAGGCAGAGAATCTTAAATCACCTTTGGGCAAGAGAGAGAGAGAGAGAGAGAGAGCCAAGCAAGAATTAGCGTTGCCAACTGCGTTTTCCGGGCGATGGTACTCTCAAGTTTCCTTGGACTTGTCCTGTCTTTGCACTGCCAAACACGATCGAAGATCCGCGGTAGGAATTTTGCAAAGACAAAAAGAGTTGGGCCGAAATCCAGCCCGGCTTGATATGTCTGGCTACCCCGAGGCCTGGCGCATAGTGTTTCCGCCTCCGTCACATATGACAAAGCTGATGGATATTGATGGATATTGATGGATGCTCATAGCTACACGAAGTCAGTGACGAAAGCCAAACGAGAAAGATCGAGAAAGATCGAGAAAGATGAAGAAAAGGAACGTGTGACACTCCTATACCACTCCTGTCACCTAGAAGTCCTTTAAACTACGAATTGACAAACACAGCCGCAGTCACTGTTGTCAACTAGGCAATCAGTCTTGAGGAAGAAGGCGAGAAACGTGTGGGGTGAATGACTCTGAAACGCCTTAAAAGTGTGGGGTGAATTACTCTGAAAGGCCTTCATGGCAAAGAATTTCGAGTGTTCTCCATCCGAACAATGTGCAAACAACTCGCCGTCTTTACAACAATGCAGATTGAGGTACTTCCGATGCTGTTAGAGAATTCGACAATCCGGTGCCTCTTTTGGTTCAGGCCGTTCATCAGATCAATGCGCATGCTAATGCCCCGGGGGACCAAGTCAGGATGCTCAGTATGCCCAGTGGACGCTTCAGGTAAAACACGGTGAAATAGTCAGCCACCATGGATGAGCGTCCACTCTTGACGTTTGTGCCAGTTCGCGCTTTCCACTGCCAATGTGGCACTTGAATGGTCAAAGCATAGAACAGACAGCAGCTTTTAGATGCTCTGGTGATCCCTGTGGCTCTGGGTCTGATGGAACTGACATTTGCCTGGTGGACATGGACAGTTTATGATGATTGATATGAAGTCTTGTGAAGCGATATTTCAGGCCTGTGAATGCATGAAATGCCAAGCTAGATGCCATAGTAACCCTTCACTGACCTCAACATTCAGAACTATTTCTGCATGCTAAAATCTGTTTCCTCAATACAGGCCCTCACAAGAGAAGTTGCAAAGGCATCGGTTTGGGCAAGAATCGGGAAGTTCACAAATTTGGGGCCTCGGCGGGAACACGTCTCAGAATGCCGAATTTTTGCATTGGAGGGTGGCTTTTAGCTTGAATGAGGACAAAGCAGGAGGTGTTGAGAGTTGGGAAACAGCGAGAGACCTCCCACACATTGAACAGAAATGAACAGAATCCGAGGAAAACCCTTGTGCGAGTGGAGCAAATACGATGGTTCCTCCTTCACATTCTCCAGACCTCCAAACTGCAAAAACAGAATAGAGCGAACTACACATCCAGCGCCAAGAAGACAGTCCCAAAATTTCCCAAATAGATTGGTATTATTTTTCTATATTTTTTTCTCACCTCACAACGACGCCACTGCTGCCTTTTACTCAGTCTTCTGATGTCTTCTGCAACATCTCTGAACCCCAAAATCATCGCTATTTTGATCGTCTGATTCGTGCTTGTGCTGCACCGGTCTTCAGGTCCGTGGATCACACATGTGACCCACGAGGGCCCTTCCATCCTTTTCGGAATTTTCCCTGATTCAATCTGATTGAGCTGCCTGAAACATGACTCGTCAATACTTAACACGGAGAAGAACAAACCCATGCAGGTCCTTTCTTTGCCTGTGCCTCAAACCAAGGCGCGTGTCTGCGACTGGCAGTGAGGCCACCTGGTTGACGGACACCGTATAAAAAGGGTGGTTCCAAGTATAGAGAAAGCATAAGTTACATTCACGAAGAAGCCATGTATGGATGGAGTCCCACGGATATTTTGACGGTTTAGAAACAACATAGAATCATGTTCTCCTTTTGTGAGTCCTTGGTGCTTTTGTTGGTGTTCAGATGATGGGTGGTTCAAACAGGGTTTTATGAGTGCACAGGTGTACTCTGGCAGTTGTTGGATGCAATAAATTCTGTCCGATTTCAGCTTTGCAGCGGACTTCACCCTTGTAGCAAATGACACGGGCGTTTCACCGCGAGAGTTTCAATCTGAGGTTGGAGGTAAGATAATGAAAAACAGAAATCTGCTACGCCTGCACTGTTGTACGGGGAAGCGCATCGAGTCATGCCATGCTGCTATTCCACACGTTAAAATTTGTTTGGATGTCTCTGAGTGATAAGAGCTGACAATTGCAATACTTTACCCACTAACCAATTGCAAGATGATCCTATGCAATCGCTAAGCTGGTACAGCTCGTAAATCTTGCGATATTTAGGTGAATGGATAGCCATGTCGCATCGCTGTTTGCTCGCAAAACGCACAACGGCAACTTTGCATTGTCACGCATGAAAACTGCACTGTTCCGGGAGAGTTCTTTGGTCTCACCACACTGGGTGAAACTTGCCCCTGTGTAAAGTTGAGCGGAGTGCTTCGGGCCATGAACTACAGCCATGATACCGAAATGGTCAGCCGGTCATGTTTCTGTGGCTTCCCAACAGTTTTTGCAGGCTTCAACAAGCAAGACACAACTTAAGGAACACTCCATAGTCTCAAAGTTGCACATTGCTGCGAAGGATCCCAACTACTTACACAATCTTACACGTATTTCTCACATATTCACCATGTTTCACCACATACCATGCAAGCCGATTGCAGTCCAGCCTTTAGCCAGGACCGAGACTGGGCAGCTGATCAGCTACGCAGAAAGATTGGGATCCCAGGTCCACAGCCGCCACAGCCAAACTGTGAACAAACAAACACGCCAACAAACGCTTATCATGTTATATTATATCATATTATATATATTATATTATATCATATCATGTTATATTATAGCACATGATATTATATCATATTATAACATATTATAACATATTATATCATATTATATCACATTCTATTCTATTCTATTATATTATATTATACTAAAATTTTGTTATATAAAGATATGTATATTCTTTTCTATATTACTATGATATATTTTTGTTTTATATATTATGATAGAGTATTATATATTATCTTATATATGTTAGGACATATTATGTTTTGAATATCATGACATATTATGTTTTACATGTTATGATATATAATTTGCATATATGGTATGACATATGATGATACATTGTGATATATCTGATATTTTCTGATATACTATATAAAATGTATACAATATATGGCATCAAACAAATATACCAAAAACAACTGAGAAAAAGGCACAGGCGTTGCTGGGCCTTGCTGAGTTGGAGGAAATTGAAGGGCCATGTCATCAACATGTCGAGAACAACTCATGATGACCAGTCTTAAGTTGAACATTTACCCGAGGATACTTGTTCTTTCAATGCTTCAAGTCAGCTCGACTGAGGAAGAACCTGGGTTCTGGTCTTCCAGACATGCCTGTGCGGCGAGCCACTGCTGCCCTACCGCAGGTCAGGTATTTCAGTGTGGAGCTGTTTTTTTTTTCATGGTTGACCTCTTCTCATCTGTTTCTCATCTGTTTCTCATCTGTTTCTCTTCACTGTCACTTCACCGCAACTCAGTTCCTCGAATGACGAAGAGCTCTGGTGATCCGTGGCATGGTTTAGATCGTTTCAGCATGGCAGCGTAGGTGGCGGTAGCGGCCGTGCAGGGTCCTGTCCCTGTCGGCACACCTCCTGGTGAAGCGACCTTAGGCAGGTGTCTTATTGTGTTTTTAGCTGTTGGGTTGGATGGTGCGGACCGGATCGGCAGTCTCTTTTTGAGTTGCACTGCGACATTTTTCTTACAGTCTCAGTGAGTCTGAGTACTCCAATGCAAAGCTGTCATTCCAGCCAAAATCTCTCGACACCTGCTTTCGAAGCAGGTGATTGCCATGTGTTGAACTCGTATTGATACATGATTGATACATTTCTTCCCTTGAGACAGGCTACCAGAGTGTGAAACCATTCTTTTTCTGGTCCTCACAGTTAGGTAGCGCACTGTCGGCACTAGCAATCAATGCTGGCAACCCAGAGCACGTGCAGCGTATTTGCCACGGGTGCGCCCCGTGCTGAAGACTTTGAATTGCATTTGCCGGGTCGAGAAACTAGAGATTGGAAACAGAACGGGTTTGACGTTTAGGCCAGCTCTTCTACAGGATATGCAATTGGATTGGATCAAGATTATGCATAAGTACCATCCATTTTTCAGCAAAACAGATTGAAATCTGATGCTTTTGATGAAACCACTATGACATGACTCACCAACTGAAATCTCCAACATACGACTGCAAAAGAAGCCGATTTTACGCCACAAAGCTTCGTTACAAAGAGCAAGAATCACTGAACTGCCGCTTGTAATGCTGTCTACAGTCCTATGGCCCTACTTCAAGTTGAGACCCAAAATGGACATGATGGATGTGATATAGAGTAGTGCCTGGGAACGCTTTGTCACCTTGCTCTTAACTCCTTGGTGACAGGCTCTTAGCTCTGCTGTATGACAAGGAGATGCACAAAAGCACTACGTTTCTAACAGTGCATGGATACCAACCCAAACAAGCCCTGCAAGGATGTCAAGCGCAGTGGTGCTTTTCTTGTGGCAGGTTCTACACGTGTCACTCGAACCCCCTGCCAATTCTTAACGAAACAAGCAACTGTTATGCATCTTCGCGGTTTTCATTTCCCTCCGCACTTTTCAGGAGTGTTTGCCGGTGCACTACGAATTTGCAGAGCTAAAGGCACTTTGGCTGGCACCAGGACTCTCCTGATGGAATAGTGGCAACGTCATGCTGTGCTAATTGCGATAAGACATGGATAAAAGCAACTTGAAGGGAAGCTTGTGGATATTGAATACCAACTGGAGTTATTCTACCTCCACGCTGGAAATATGGGTGGGGGAAGGATATTCTGATATTCTTCTTAACAGTAATTTTCTTTGTGCCTTTCCATTGAGGGTTTTCCCGTTTTACTCTGCAAGATTCTGCAAGTTGTAAAGCCAAAGCAATTCTGCCTCTGCGTCCCAGGGCGTTGAAGCCTTGCTAGCGGTCTTGAGGCGTGGAGCAGTCACAAAGTTTGCAAAGTTTGCAAAGTACAAAATTCGTGCGCTAGGGCTGATGTTTGGCCGAAACTGACCGAATTCCATGCGCGACTACACTCTGATACGTTGCTTTGGCGAGTGTTTTTTACAAACTGCGAACTTGCAAAATATTGAATTGCCTGCATCTCGTTGCATTTTTGCACTTACCTGGCGGTGCCAAAATCACCATGTCTTAAACATATTATTCATAATTTGCAGTGTTTCGAGCCTGAAATTAAAACCCTCAAACAGTAAAACCCTAAAGAACCTCAAATTTTCACAAAAATAAACCGTAAACCAACCTCAAATCAAACATAATAAACCCGAAATCCCATGAAACCGAAAGAAGTCCAGATAAACTCCAAATCAACCCTAAAAATGCCTCGAAAAAAAACGAAACAAATCCTACACAAACCCTGCGGGATATCTTTTCGAGCTTCACTTTGCGCGAACGTCCGCCCCAGAGGTTCTTTTTTGCTGAAACATTTGGATTACTTTGGATTGATGATTGACAGAATGATTGGCAACCTCTGGCCTATTTCCATCTGGGACAGAGGACTGCGGCTGTGTGAACAAATTGAAACAGCACACAAAGCGAGCACCTCAACAATGTGTGATGTCTACTAAGGTTTATATCCATTTTCAGCCTCTTTAACCCAGACGGACGCTTTAGAAACTGCTACGAAAGAAATTTCTACCACAACCAAAAGGCCCTTAAGTAATCTTAAGTACGACTTTGGCAACAGAAGGAAAGTTGGAAGGTGGCTCCTTCAAGCTCTGGCTCTATTTCCGCATCACAAGTCCCGAACCTTTGGATGTGAGTGATGTACAATTTGTGAAGATATACTCGTAAGTGAATCAATGGTTCTGAGTAAAGAATGTTGGTTGCACGCCTGGAACCTTTTGCTTGGGTCATTCAAGTGAGAGTCTAAAGTTGAAAGTCGAGGAGTGAGAGATAGTGAGAGTCAAGGTATATTGGATATATATATATATATATATGTATATCGGATGTATAAAACAAGAATTTGAATGCAATGCAAATGCATTTGAATGCACAACTTATATGAACGAAACATACAGGCTGGACTGCTCATGCGAAGTTGGGACATCCAACACATGAAACCAGCCTTCAATGTCGCATGGAGATGGTACGTGCATAATTGTACGTATGTATCTGTACGTTACTGTATATGTATGTATATACATTTATATGAATATGATGTATATATATATATATATATACAACATAGTATATACAAATACACACACACACATGTATATATATATATACATATATATATATATAGATATGTATGTATAGATTTAATATCCAGATGCATAAACGATTCTGGCATGCTCCACGGAAATAGATGGACGAAGAGGGAGAGACTGGACCAGGCCAGGACAGACCAGGTGGGTCCTGTGTTGGAATTCATTTCGACTCCATGGACACACAATGCGCTGATTGCAATGCTCTTGAGGTGTGTCACACGATTTCAAACATTAAAAACACTTGTTGCATTTCGATGAGTTTCATGAATTTATTGATCATTTAATGGACTTCGATGTGAGCATACCTGCCCGCTGCTTCCAGGCGCCATGGCAGTGGCACTGCTTTGGCTGCGTTAAGGGTTCTCGAAAAGCAGCTTCCACAGCTTTTTTGACCACGCCATGCTATCCGAACTTTCAACTTGTGACCACTTGTGTCGCCGTGTGTCGAACTCAATCCTACAAAAAAGGAATCGAACTTGTGGCCACACCAGACGATGAAAGAGTCTGAAAAATATGCTCTGGCTTAGGTTGTCTCGGACTGTGCCCAGAGAATTTTGTGTGGCTGGAGGCCGGTGAATTTCTTTTCAAAGTGAACTTTCACCGACAGAGTCCTGTCACGTACTGTCACGGTCAGCACCTTACTTTGATCGGACATTTGTGAACCACTCCTGCGTAACATGTGCGTAACATGTGGAGAGTGTGGAACAGTGTGGAGAGCCACAGGGGTGGATGTTCTGGCTCGTTGCGCGGAGGTGCCCTGCCAGGCGAGAGCGCAAAGCAGTTGAAAAATTCAATTTTTGAAAAAGGTTTTTCAAACATGTTTTTCAACATGTTTTTCAACAATCCAAAATCTGTCCAGAGAAATCACTTTAGTTCTGCATTCAGCGAGATGCATTTCTGTTTGTGGTTTTTGCTCTTGGACTTGCACTTTTCTCGTGGAATCTCGTGGCTGACAGCTCCTGCAGTTGGCTTGGTTTAAAGTTGAGAGAATTTCAGTAAACAAAACAATGATTTTTATATTCTTTTGTAACCTTTGTATATGCTTGCATGAGCCTTGTGTTGGGCCTTACATTGTCAATTCATTGATTGTGCCGTCTGTGCCTTGCTCATCTCCCCTTGCTAGGCTCCGCGACTCTTGGAAGCCTCGTTACGCTGCCTTCATGGTCTCACTTTTGACACCGAGGCTGGTTTTTGAATCTCTTGGACAAGACTCTTGGACATTCTGAATATTCTCTATTATACATTATTCATGACATTATATTCATGACATTATATTCATGACATTATATTCATGACATTATCACTGACTTGATTAATGACAGTATGTTGAAATCGTTGAAATTTTTGAAATGGTTGATACTCAGCAGTCCAGCTGGCGGACAGCAAGGCTGCAAAAATCTCTGCTGCATTTTCGCGATAATTTCAGGTGTCGAGTACATTCTTGCGAACTTAAAGCAACGATTATCTGATTTGAGTTGGCTCAGGTGCTAGAATCTTAGAATCGATGAGGTAGAAAGTGCAAGCATGTGCAAGCATGTGCTTAGACATCTTCCAATAGCGTCAGCCTCGTCAGCCTGTCTACATGATGGGGTTGCCAATGGTTTCAAGGCCAAGGCTGCAGTAGAGCGGAGGGGTGTCAAGGACATTGTCCGGAACCGAGTCGAGATTTCCTCGAGCAGAGCCGTTGCGCTTTTCTCTGCGTGTTGAAACGGAGTGTAGCAATTTTGAGACTACATTTGTGGTTGTAAGGCATTTGGCACAAGCCTAGCTGTGCCACAAAGTCAGCACATGCTGTTTGACATGCCTGCCCACTTTGCATTGGGTTTGTTCCCCTCATGTGTTTGTTTTCGACATCCTGGGACCCACTGACACCAATTAGGGACCACTTTGCCCCACTTCAACTTAGCCACATGGTGTTTTGGCCTTGTCCTTTATAGTGTTGTTGTTTGATCATTGTTTTCTTTTCCCCTTTCATTGACCTCACATCCATTGACCTGCGCCATGGCCGAAGTGAAGCAGTTGGATTCTCAAGAAGTACCACCTGAACCTCTTCTTCCAGAACCTGCCCAACCAGTTCAGCCTACTTCATCTACTTCAGCTACCTCATCATCAGACTTGGCCCCAGAGTACTTTCTTGAAGCCCTTGCAGCAAAGGATGTGGAGCTCTCTGACCTGGATTTTGGACTCCACCAAGAGTTGCGCGCCTCTGCACAGGCTCGACAGGAATTTTTGGCACTGAATTTGACAGCCCCAGACACATTCCATTATGATCCAGAACATGGCAAGTTCCAGCTCGACTTGTCCAAGACGAGACTCCCATGGATTGGCACTGAACCTGACTTCAAGTCATTCACTTTTGAAGATTGGCCACTCTACTTCATCCTCTTCTACTACATTGACCCCAGAATCGATGATTGGTTTCCTTTCCCACACCCAGTCAAGACAAAGTTCAGGCTCCCCAACTTTGACAAGGACCAGATCGACTACATCAATTCAGTTTACTCCATCAATGATCGACTACTCACTGATCTTCCCTTCACCTGCCAATGGTATGCAGACAACATCGACAATTACACTCGATATCAACAGAATCACATCCTTGACCAATGGTCGATTTCATTCACAGACAACACTGACATTGATCCAGATCGAATTATCAACATCCCTTGGGATTCCTTGGTGGCAACCTCAGCTCTCAACTCCATTGACCCNNCTACTTCCCTGATAACCTCAACGACATTGCCTTTATGGACAAGATCCTCATCCCCCTTTCCCAACATGAGTGCGACTTCTACTACATTGCAGCGCAGATAGGAGAGTTCAGTCAGTCTTCCCCCATTTACATGGACATCTACTTTGGCATGGACACCTTCACCAACAACTCCCTCCAGCCTCTGAGTGCCGTTTGCACCTGTTTCACCGATGTGGCTTATTGGCAATTTGCTCATGTTTTTCATAGGAGCCNTGAGTGCCGTTTGCACCTGTTTCACCGATGTGGCTTATTGGCAATTTGCTCATGTTTTTCATAGGAGCCCTAGGGATAATTCACAGCTTCAGATCCCCCCTTATTCCTTTAACTTTTTGTGGACAGAAATTGCCAAAGGGATCCAAAGAGATCCTGCCCATATCCAATGGGCTACCACTAGACACTGGAACAACAAAGGTAATTCGATGGAGACATTGCTTTTCATGTTAGCAGCTGCAGGGGAACACCTCCTGTTTTGGCAGTGTTTGTTTATGATTTTTCAGCATCAACATCGTTATCTGAATTCATCCTGGGTGGTTGCAGGTGTCACACTAGACCACCTTCTGCAGATGTTTATAATGACCTTTAGGGGAGCTTCCACTNCTGTTTTGGCAGTGTTTGTTTATGATTTTTCAACATCAACATCGTTATCTGAATTCATCCTGGGTGGTTGCAGGTGTCACACTAGACCACCTTCTGCAGTTGTTTATAATGACCTTTAGGGGAGCTTCCACTGTTCTCAGTTATGCACTTAACATTCTTACATCTATCGCTGTTTATTACACTTTGCTGTTTGTTTTAACTTTTTTGTATCATACCAAATCGATTGCTGCCACCTCACAATTGACTTCTCATCCAGTGACCTTTCACTTTCACACTCCTGCAGTTCCCCAGTANAAATCGATTGCTGCCACCTCACAATTGACTTCTCATCCAGTGACCTTTCACTTTCACACTCCTGCAGTTCCCCAGTACACATTATTTCTTCAACACTTTCTCACTTCCAAAGCTGTTGATTTGCTTCCTCCTGAATACTGGGTACTGCAGTTCTATCTCCAGCCATTCATATTTTCACTCCTGTCACTGCTAAATCTTCTTGAAATTAGAAGTACACATTACCAATCTCCAACACTCTACATTGAATACAGCTCCATCTACATCTGTGTTGACAAATTCCCCAAGATGATCCAAAGGATCAAGAAGCTATTGACAGAACACCCATTGACTGCACATCCCAGGAAGAAGACCTTTGGGTCAACTTCCACCAAGGT
>BGPT01002005.1:60745-93680 GCA_003297045.1 Symbiodinium sp. clade C Y103 | reverse complement strand
GCTACTCTCCCCCAAAGTGAAATAGACAATAGCCTTGGGCGCTCTGCTGCGGACGTGTGGTTCACCCTGAACCGCATATCGCTTGTGAAAAAAAAAATGTTGATACCATGCCATAATTTAAGCATAGTTGGGATTTATGATACCAAAAAACGGTTGTTCTCAGCCATAGATTACAACGATTTTGATGTGACCAGCCTTTTGTCATCTCCAAGGCTAGCGCCTGCAGCGCGGCGACAGAGTTTTTTGTCGAAGGAGCTGCGCTTGCCAGTGACTTTTCCGCAGGTGCCTGCGGTCATTGTAGATGTTCCACGTTAGGTGGTAATGTGATAAGCCCAAGAACAAAGCTCCAATTTTGGATGGATTCCGTTTCTGGTAAACTTGGGGATGGTCTATCTATATCTATATATCACTATGTTTGAGGTTACCACATTAAACCAAGGAAATGGATGAATGTGGATAAGTTATGATGACATCATAATGATCTCACGTCGCGACGTCACAGAAAATGAATGATGGTTAGATTGGGGTAACTATCCCCAAATGACCTTGTTTCAAGTTTGTCAACAATCTAATTCATCCAGATGAATGGGGATACAGGCGCGGGCGTTTTTGCTTATCCCAAGTCACCATTTTAGACTCCTTGACTGGACTCTCATCATGACATATGATTATTACATACCACATTCTCTCCATTGCCCAGATGATAGGGATAAAGCCAAGGATCATGATTAATGGTTTATCCCTGGTTATGTAGATTTCACACTTTGACCCGGCTTGATATGCGCAAATTCGACCAATGATTATCTACCGGAACTATTGTACACCCACTGCCATGGACCCCACGAATTGGAAAGGTACCGTGGTACACAATGGTTGACCATCGCCAGCAGGTAATGACGATTCCTGTTGGCGCTGACCAGACTTCTTGATGCATGCTCCAGAACAAGTGGCTGCCGTAAAGATATTGCGTTGACCTCCACAGGTAGAGATGCAGCTTCTGGCTCTGAACCTGCGCGGTGAAGAAAGCGAACGATGTTCGCACTCAAGAAGTATTTGGGTGGCGAGGATGGCTCAATGATGGCAAAGGATTAATCGTGATTAATCTGGCAAACCCAATGCTATCAACCTGGAAATTGAGGGATTGATTGTTTAATTACCAGATTAAGAACTGTTCACTCTGAGGTACTTCAACCTGAGAATGGAAACTCCCGCGGTTCCAGGTGGCACCACCAATGAAAAACGGTGATTTTGGATTGCCAGGTTAGAAGGCAATAACTATGTGGTTAGCAAGTCCGCTTATGGACTTTTTAAGTGGGTTGTACTGCAACTTGCATCATGTTCGAGAAGCATCATCATCACTCCTAACATAGCATAGAATCACCCCAAGTTTGTGTGAGAATCATTATTTTGTGTAAAAACATATTGTTGATCCTTGTGTGAAACCACATATTCTTTTTGAAGCCGGAATTACACACAAATCATTGTTCCTTCCTTCTTGATCAACTTACTGGTGCTTAGTAGGGAATGGGGGAATGGGATGATTCTCAATGGTTATTATAGGTCATTTCCTCATTCCCTGCTAAGCACCAGTAAGTCAAATTACCAGTTTTTGAGGTCAAATCATCATTTCCGCTTTGCTTCGCGACCTGCCAGGCTTTAGTGAAGCCACCCACTGCTGAAGAACTCGAGGTGCTCCTTAAAATCTGCTGGTTTCCGTCATCATCCTGATGTGGTATTTCCGTAGAATCCTGGATTGGAGGTTGTAAATGGATTTCGACTTTGTAGCAATCATTTTCTTAATGGATAGATTTCTCATGATTTCTCCATGTTTGCTGGCTCACTATTCTAGCTGAAATCCCCAACCATGACGTACCTTTCCCCGCCATGCCCCCTTCTCATTTGCGTGTGTTTGAATCGTACTTATACTTGTCATGTATATCCTCATTTTTGGTAGGGAAAATGATGGCTGCTTGGCGGCTTCAGACATGGTTGTGTGTGCAACCAGACTTGGAACGGTGATCCATGGTGATCCCCACTGACTAAGCTATTGGATTCTTGGGATCCCTTTCTCAGACAAAGTCACTTGTTTGGGATGAACCGACGAACCTCCAAGTACCCATCACCATTTCTGTCACCATTTCTGCCATGGCAGGTGGCATCAGTTTGCACCACCCTCCATGCTGCTGCAGGCGCAAGGAAGCGATGTGAGGTGCGATCTGAACGATGGCGGCAGTGCCCCAACCCCCTGGTAGCTGGGGATATCGTGGCCATGCAACTAATTTTGATGTGGAAAACCCAGGATGTTGAAGGTTGTAGATCGCCAACACGGGCAGATGAACCAATCAAGATGAGGATAGTCACACAGATTCACACAATATTTGTTTGGAAGCAGAGGATGATGATGATGATGATGATGATGATGATGATGATGATGATGATGATGACGACGACGACCCCATAAAATCCTCATCAACTCAGTGGTGATCCCCCAAACAATCTCACGCAGTTACTTGGAGGATCATCCCACGAATCGCAACTGGTTTGTAACTGGGATCAGTTCACCCAGTTCACCCACTTGCAGATGGAATAACCCCAGGGGTAGAGGACTTGCGATCATCGTTTTTTTTTTTTTTTTTAAACCATATACCTGTCATAAATTGGTTTATAAACGTACTAAGTATAGATATATCATGATATATATATATATATTATAAATTTACCAGTCATATGAGCCATATGATATATGTGGGTTGATGGTACTTGTAGTATCTATATAGTTAACCACTACTATAGTACCCGTTCTTCCCAGGTAAAGCCATAAACCCTGATCTCCGCGACAGGCTTTACGCCGCATGGCGGGCACCTTGCGACAGCACCAGCGCTCGGTCAGGGAGCTGAGGGGGTGAGGGCAACGCTGGGAGCTGCATCTGTTTGGATGTGCATTTCAGTTTCAAGTACAGTAGTTTATAACCCATATAAACTGGGAATATTATATATATATGTATAATTATATATATACATAACTAGGGGTATACTGGGATATATACTATGGTTAAGATCGACAGACACTAAACCGGATGCACCCACGAGGTAGGGGTGAATCATCACAAATGATGGGTTTTAACATATTTTCATGAAGGTTTCAACCACAAAAATGCTGGTAGAATGGGAATATCATGGGAATCATCTGGGTAAATTTTAAAGACCTCACCGTGCGACGTCCAGAAAACATGGTAAGATGGTAAGGATTTGGGTGAATTAGTATATAGTTTACGCATATTTACGGGGATTTTATGACACATGTAATTCATGGTAATTCTGTGGCATGAGGCCTGCATGACTTGCAGTTTGAACCTCTCCGACTTTGGCCGTGCTTGGTCGATGAAGTGAGCATTGCAGCGAGCAAACACGTCATGCCGCGGGAGGTCTTGCTACTTGGGGAAGCTCCGTGTCCCAAAACTGATGGCGCTCCGCCACCTCAACAGATCAGATATGTGTGACCTTTTCGGACTTGGCTATGCAAAAAGCAAGAGTCAGCCAGGCATTGAATGTGTTTACAAAGGGAGCGTACTTACCCAGGATTGTTTACATGTGTGTAGTGTGGGTACAGTAATCATAACAATAGTAGCAACAATAACAATAATATCAGGTAAAGACGCATATATATATATATACACATACATGTGTTATATATATATACATATACATGTGTTATAGATATATATACATGTGTATATATATATATATATACATATTAGGCAATGGCGTGTATAATTTGTTCTTTTTGGAATTCTAGCAACCCGCCAAAGATATCCAAAAAAGATCCAAACAATAGTCATAGACGTCATTTATTTATTTATTTTTGAAGCTGCCCTCCGGTAGTCAAACATGGTTTGCTCAAAAATGCCTACTTAGAGATGATTTTCCCATCAAGACCTCCATTTAGTGAAGGGATTTCCCCATAATTTCCGATAGTTTCCCTTCAATTTCCCATTTCAATCGCCATTTTCCTATAGATTTCCAACGATTCCCCTTATTTTCTTATTTCAATCACCACTGAATAGCGGTTTTCCCGCGACCAAACCTGGACCATAGAGCCTGAGGCCTGGAGTGCGGCGTTGAAGCAACGCTTTGGGGTGGAGGTGCCCTGGTGTTTTTTGGCATGAAATGGTTCCTCTTTAGGGATGAGTCAAAATGTAAACCCTATGGGACCACAGATTTAAGTTCATGTTTAGTATTTACCATCTAATTATCGGGGACTATTGGGGTAACCATTTTTGACCTGTTCCTATCTGATAGGGATATGAGGAAATATATATATATATATGTATGATAGGAAATCTATACAGAATTAATTCTATGATTAATCATCCTATTACATACATAGATGCAATTTTTAGTGATCACATATTTATCTCTAATTGATGGGATGTTACCGTGTATGATATTACATCGACACATTATCAATGATATTTGGAGGTATCTGATATATCTCTAGATATTATTGTCCATATTATGTTTTATAAATTATATCTCCGTATCCAGACACACACACACAAATATGCATGGGCACATATCGGCAATATAGCGGGATATGACGGGATATGTATATATATATATATAGCCAAGAATATAGATGTCTTTTTCCTGCTGGTTGGCAAATGCATAGAGGGGTGAACCACCCTTCACATCCAGTAGGGGCATGATGAAAGATGTTGATACATGGTATATTCTTAGGGGGCGAAATGCTAGTCTCATGGCAATGGGTCAAGTCATTAGGTGCGGAACAACCTGCTTGGCCCCTTGGGATACACCCAAACAGGGCTGTAGCGGATTGGAATTTCCATCACACATCATCCTATTCTTTTGCTTCAATACTTGGGCACTAAGAAAAAAACACTATCCACAGGATTTCCGGGTCCACCTTGCGTGACAAGCATTGCCTCTGTCTTCACTGCCTTCAGCATTTCGGCGCGTTTTTCTCCCTACATGCCAAATAACAATCGGGGGAGTATGATCAAAAGAGTGGATCTCAACAAACTTGCTAAGGTTTGTAGACATAGGATAATATAGGATTCATAATTGTTTGGTACCATCTGGAGAATCTTGCTGGGCCAATGAAATGGCAAAGGAACATATTGGAAGTTTAAAGGAATATAATTTTACCTAAGCTGTTTTACCTAAGCTAGTTGTTTAGTTTTCATTCTAATCACTTGTTGTTCTTCAGATTGTGTGTGTGACGCCCTGATTTTTGATGGCAAGAAACGCACCATTTTGGCTGTGGTCTTCGTTGAATCTCTACAGATTGATTTGGTTTCGATGCCATTTTGCTGCTGAAATATCATTAGATCAGTTTGATTCTTCATTTTTTAAAACCGTTTCATTGTTTTTTTCATTTTACTTGACTCAATATGCTTGAAGTAATCATTATAATATGTTTTCCATCTTGACAGTTTCTTAAAATGTGGGATCCCCAAGCCACCATGGGTTTCAATATCAAGCCATGGTCTACTGAGTCTATTGACTTGGATGATTTCGGGGTACAGCCATTTTAAGAAATCCTAAATCCTATGTTTCCCATTGTTTTTCCATATGTTTTCCTATGTTTCAGATATCTTTCCCCGGCGATTTCCCCCACTTTTCCCTGGGTGTTCCCTCCCCGCAACACAGCGCAGACGGATGAGCTGCACGAAGCGCTGGAGCTGGTGACAGAGCACCTGGAGGGCTCGGCGCGGACGGCCCGGAGATCGGTTTTTAATAAACCATGGTTTATTAATCATGGAGGATTCCCCAAATAGTGGTTGACATTAACCATTACTAGGGGGTTTATTAATCCCACCTTGGCATTAATGGTGAGTCATTATTCAATGGATTGGTTAATGGGACAATTGCAACCGGACACCTCGATATTTCATGGATTTTCCCAATGGTTTCCGGTTTCGATTTTCCCTTTAACCAATCCAATGAATTGTGGTTTTATAATGGCTATAATGATGGTTAATAAATGTTAATAACAAACCTACCTAATCTAGGGGATTATTGACAATGGTTTTAATGGTTATATAGTAGTTATTGTGTTTGTGAGCTAGCCAAAGGAAACTGATGGTGAATAACTGATGGTAATAGCACGCAACTATTGTGTATGATCGGGATTTATCTAATCCACAAGGTGGTGCCCCCAGGTCGTTTGCTAAGCTGGCTTATAATTCCAATAACTATGGTTTACGGTAGATCTATCTATGATCGATACGGGTTATGAACCTATCATTTGAGGCAATATATATATATATATAAATGTATAATGATGATTATTCCATCAATCACAAAATCTTACCACTGATTCCATTGGGATTCATGATTGTTTTTTGCATTATTAGTGCTAAATACTATTACTGTAACTTTGATATTGTTTTATTGATTAGTCAGTCATTTATCAATCATTGAATCCCATCCACTTAATACTACCCCCCCCCCTCTATTTGGCCCCCCCCAAGGGAATAGAGCCAAGGGGTATTCAAGTATTTCAAATTGTTGGGGAAGGGAATAACTTATATCAATGATAGTTATGTAGTTGATTGTGATTGTACTTATACCTGAACTTCTAACCAACAGAAACCAGCGTGGACGATTATTACTTTGATTATACCCGGTCTATTCTGATATATATATATATATAAATAAATAGTATTATGACAACAACTGGTATGATCATGAGAATCACAATCCAAGATGGTTTCTGTTGGGATATCTCACTCACATGCTTCACGGGGGAAACATGATTGGAATTATGGTTGTTATCCTCATGATGAACATACTTAGTATGACCTGGGTCTATGGTAGATATCTTTGCGTATTGTTGAACAAAATCGAACAAACATGACCGAAGCTTTACACAGCTTGACATACCAGAAAGATTAAGGACATGCGTCAAACATGAGGTATTCATTTTTCAACGCTTTTGATTTGTAACCATTTCATGCAAAGTCTAATGTCCAGGATTTTTGTGGCCTCACACCAAAAGATCTACCACCTGGAAATACAAGATCCCCTGATAGATGATTTCCTGCTCGACATGGAGGTTGACCGGACGGGATAGTCGGTATCCATCATATCCCCCGTCTCCAGTCCTCAGTTTCTTGTTGTGGCAATTGCTTGGGGGGGTCAGTTTCACTTAACTACAAGTGAGTATATGGATGCATGTATATGGCCATAATTGTACATCCCCAAGCTTGGATGGTTAGTTTAATCCTTTAGTTTTTTGCTATCAATGGAATATATAACCACAACCAGCACATGTGTAGGGGCCCGCTATCCCAACGTCTGTCAAACATTTTGCAATATTTGCACATGTCATACCAGTTAAAAAAAAAAAACAAGGGCACTCCCAAGTAGCATAAGTTCCATCCCTGTTGTGGCTAGTTTTATCACCATTTTTGTTGATTTATGGTCCCGGGTTCATCGTTGTGGCAATTAGTTTGTTTTGTTCACTTTGGCAGTTTGAATATGGTTTACCAGGTCAGAAGCGGTTGGAGAAGGGACAGGAAAACCTTCTATTACAGAACATGATAAGTGAGTGGATAAAAGTACAAACCTGGATGGTCAAAAGTGCGAAACGCTGGTTTCCTATACCAAATCCTTTTCTTTGCATCAACGCAGTGAATCATCCCCAATTGATGACCGCTTTAAAAAAGTTGTCTCCCCCAAGGCCGATCTGAGCGACGAAGATGGTGACGATGACGTGAGCGATTGAGCCATGAAGAAAAAGGCTGCACTGACCATCCATGTTGAAAAAAAGTGGTAAACCAACATAGCTATGGAAAATGGCCCATCTATGGTTGATTTACCTATTAAAAAGGGTGATTTTCCATAGCTATGTTAGTTTACCAGAGGGTAGCTGGGGATTTCCTGGGGATAAACGTGGATAAACCAAGTAAGTGGTGATGTTTATACCCCAAGGAGCTGGGGATGGGGTTAGGACAGGTATAAAAGCTGATGGAGTTGATGGGGATGAACATGATGAAAGAAACAAACCCTGTGGTGTGGATGTGCAGGAGGCAGGAATCGCAAGTGGTTTATAACCCCAACATAGCCCATATACAACCTGGGATGCATATTCACTTGGAGCCAGCCGTTGATTGAACCGGGGAGTGCCCCTCCTTGAACATCCTTGAACCATTTATAAGATTGATGAACGGTGAATGCTATGTAGAACTGACCATTTATTTTGTCCAAAAGGACACTGTTGAGATATATTGAATCATTTTGTAATGATGGTATGCATGCTCATGTGCAGTTCCTCCATAGAAAGAGTGATGAATTTGCTCAAGAGTCGGATAGACTGCCTTGAATAAGTGGCATGTAGCCTGGAAACTTTGGTCAAACACCAAATCTGTGCGAGGACAGTCTTGCGAGTTGTAAGACAACAACTTGAGCCGGTTACACCGCCTGACGAACCAGTAGTGAATGCAGGAAACGAGCAAATTGGAGTAGAAAAATAGTAATTGAAGAGATTAGAATTGGGCAAAGGTGAATGAACATATATAGGAAATCAGTAAATAGCCAACAACTTGAATTTAATTACCATACGCTCCATGTATGATATTTACATATATATATATATATATGCATGGAGCACATGAGATATGTTTGAGACAGGTATGATCCAAGGCCCGATACTTGGCCTGAGTAATCTTGATTCGATAGCTTCGTCGACGTTCATGGGTTATTGTTTGCCATTGAGGATGCAATATTTCTGAATGAGGGACCCCCAAGACCATTGGTTCAATACTAAAATATGTTCAATTTCGGATGATTTGAGGTATCCCTATTTTAGGAAACCTCCATATACTTGATATTTTTTTGGTACCCCCCGCTTAAACAGCCCAGGGGGGTTACCAATGAGGGGTTGACCATTATCTAAGGTTGTATACAATTCTGATCAATTGCACATAGCCATCCATTGATATGCACTGAGTGAAGAGTACAAGATGTGCCGCAACGTTGAATCAAGATTACTGTATGCTTCACATTGCTTGGGAGGATAGGATCCATCTGGCAAACAAAAGAAGTAACCGCCCACATACAGCTCCACTGTCACCTAGAATCACTTTGGAAAGTCAGTCTCACATCTCTTGACACGAGCATCTGATGAACATATCCCATGGATTCCCATGGCATCTCCACTGCTTTGGATCTTCCATGGAGTAAAGTCCGACCGGGCCATGTCCGATGGACACTGCGGTCTGTCACTGTCCGCCGGAGACAGATCTACGAGGACAGGGTTGGTGAATACAGTATATAGCAACCCCAAGTAGATAGAAAAGTGTTTCCAGGATATTCTAGATGATACAGTACGTACTTTTGTTTCTCGGTTTCCCACCTATCTATTCTGGCTGGTTGCAGTACATCTATCAAAAATCCAACATCTCTTGACTATTTTTGGGGGGGGCAACCACGGGTTTTCCGTCTCAATCTCTAGCTGTACAACTTGCAGGACATGAGCAATGAGACTCTGAGCTCCAAGTTAGCCTCCACGCTTCGAGAAACGCGACAATGGCTGGAGGATCCGGGGCGAAAGCCAAACTGTTGATTTGACCAATCGAACTGTGGATGTATATCACAAAATAATGGATGTTGCCATGAAGGCTGGGGGTTGAAAACCAGCAAACAGGTGGGGCTTGAAATATCAAAAGGTGGGGCTTAAGACAGTGTCACAAGCTATGGAAACAACGGAAAGAATCAGATCATAAAGTCCTGGAGCTGCAAGGCGAATCAGAGAACTCCACGGTTTTTAAAATTCTGCCGGTTGGTGGCTTTTTCAATATTTTTCCGTCCTGATGTGAGCTGGAAAATATGTGGCCCGAAGTGACTACAGACAGTACTATCCGCTCCAGTCAACGTGGCAATGGGAAGCCAGCCGTCAAAATGCTTGGGATTTCTCCAGGACTGCCAAGAGCTTCCTGCCTCAATCCCCAGGCGGAAACTGGGGCGGCTGAGAGGTCTCTGGATCCACAAAATTATTGGGCATTTTATGTCGTTCTTAAGATCTGACACCATCCAAGGTGAGGGGTTTTGGATCAATTTTGAGGCAAATCCAGATGTTCAATTGATGTTCTTCGTTTTTCATGGTCCTTTTTGAACAGAGTTTTTGCGAGTGTGCAACATCATACTTCCGCCTTGTGGGGGTGTGAAACATCGCTTGAAACGGTGAAATGTTGCTGGTGTGACCCCGCACAAAGTGATCTTTGTGAATGAAATAGGTTTTGGAACCCTGCAGAAGCTGACCACTGCAACGACTGGGGTTAAACCCCCCAGCAAGGAGGGAATTACTCACCATGGTGATTCTTCACTTTATGGGACGTTGAGGGGGGTGAAACTGTTTCTTATGGGGGTGCAGTTCCACCTAATAAGTGAGTATATGGCCATACTCACTGGGGTTATGTATGGTTATATCATGTTATATCCCAACGACTATCGCGCTTCGATTGCCGGAGTTCCATCGAAAAGTAATCGAGACGCATCCCTTATTATGGAGGATAATTTCAACTACATTCCCCATTGCATACTAACATATACTAACGACATTCCCATAAAATGGTTGGTTTCATCCCCATTCTTTTTGGTTTCCCCCCCAGTACACAATGAACAACCACGATTTCTTGAACATCCACCATTTGTATCCATTTGGAGAAAGTCTGTCCGAACAGGAAAGAACCATGGATTTACATCGTTTTTTTTGCATGTGTACTGGAGGTTCGAATTCCACCCCAACTGGGGGGGGGGGTTATTCCCCGATGTCCGCCGCTAGGGGTGAAGAGGAGGAGTTGCAGACGCTGCTGGCGTTCGCCAAAGCGGAGAAATCCAAAGCGGCAGAGCACCAGAGGTGCGGTCGGTCGTTTGGTGGATCCAGTGCCTCGGGACATGTGGCTTTGAGGGTTTCATCCCCAAGCTTGGATGTACTAACCAGCTAAGAATTTAATTTTGTAGGGTATCAGTATCTGAGATTGCCACGTTTACTGTAATTACATGGGTTGACATGGCTGATTATGGTTTAGTTTATAGTGGGATAATATCCAGGGAATATCACTGATACAACCTACCAAATTGAAGACAACATACCAGAAGAAGATTTAATGGGATACAGTTGGATACAACGGGATGTGGCTGTGATGTACTGGGAATCATTTATGAACTATCGTGGGATATATGCAACTACTATCATATCTGATCATCAATGGTTGTTTGTCGAAGGGAAAATTGAAACCAGAACCCCCTCTATTTGGGGGTAAGATACCATTGCTTCCTGGAAGCGTTTGTAAAATGTCTCTCAAATCAATCCGTTGAAAGTGTGTTCCAAAAATGGGTGATTTGTATACTGTATAGTAAATTCGATGCAAATGGAATTGACCAACAAAAATCAGGCCTTGAAACCAACCATAGTATGGGTATCATGGGATCTACTGTAAATAATGAGATATACAACCAACACTACTCAACACTGCAACACAGTGATATGGATGATATGGATTTGTTCAACGATGGAGGATGAGACCCTATTTGATTTATTGATGGCCATCAAATCATGGCAAAACTATTGTAAACCAGGTTTGCAGAAACCAATTTGCAGACAACACCAAATAGGGGTAGCGGAGGAACTGGGGATTTCAAGAATGAGCAAAACAATGAATTTGGGTGTTAAGCTGTTTGAGGTGTTTCTTGCAAGAAATCAGAGACACAGAGCCAGCAAGAATGTTTGTTTTTTTTTTCTCCGGCAAACAGACATAGATACGGAAATGATACTGTTTCCGCAGGAAAATGATCCACAAATGGTGGGCTTCCCATATCTATTCCTTTTGAAGGAAGAAGGCTTTCTCTCTACGACTCGCAACACGAAAAATGCGACCAACTTTGGGACCGAGTTTAGCTGAGATGATCCACGCGTTTTCCCCCAGGTTTGTTGATGAAATTTGGGTCCGGGTACCATTGTCACCATCAAAACAGCTTCAGTTTATTTTTATTTTTTGGATGTTCATTCCCCCAAATATTGTATTTTATTATATTTTATTATAATGTATTATGATATGGGTTTGATCCACTAGCCATATTATGGCTAATAACTCCGGAAAATATATGTTCCAGTTTCACTTCTACTGCCTGCTTCGATTTCATGGGTGGTTGACCTTACGTGCCAGTCAACTAACGGAAACCATGGCCCTTGTAGTTCGAAGATTGTCTATTAAACATTGCGATTTTTCATAGCAACCTGTTGAACTACCAGAGGGCAAATCCATTTTTGTTCGAAAAAAATCTCCGTGTTGGCTGGTTACATACACAATTCTAGTTGGTTGAACATCCCCATTTTGGTGGGTTATTCCGAATCCCTGCTTTGGATCTGGATGGTTCCAGGCGCTTGCAGAGCCTGAAGTTCCAAGCTTCCAAGGTGCGGTTTGCAGTGAACCGGAGGCTAATCCCAGTATAACCATGATTATCCATTATATTCTCAGTATATTCCTATTAACCATTATATCTCCATTCTTATATTTGCATTATTTTATTCCCATCATATTCCTATACACTATTATTCCCATTAATTAACCATTATGTATATCTTATATATGGAGGTTTCCTAAAATAAGGTAATAGGGGTACCCCCAAATCATCCATTTTAATAGGATTTTCCCTTATAAATCATCCATTTTTGGGTACCTCCATTTTAGGAAACCACCATTTATATATATATATATCTCCAGTATATTCCTACTGTTTATAACCCAAGTAATTTGATGAAAATTGGGGCATCTCATCCTCCACCAGGCCAAGCCGAAAAGCTCCACGCCAAGCCGCTGGTCTTGGTCGGACTTGGGAGTGGTTTGTTGGGACATGTTGGGACAACTTGGATGGTAAAATTGGGATATCTGGAAAATCCGAGAAAACTTGGGAAACATAGAAATGTTGGATGGTTTATGGGTATAAAATCAACCATACATGGAGATGACTTATGGGATATAATTGAATTCATAACATTTAGAAACCATACATTAATGTGATATTTGGGTTTGAATGGGGGAAATGGTGATTAAACAGTTGGATTGAATGGGGAACACACTTTTGAGGCATACCGACCCATTAAGAAAATGTATAGTGATTTTTGTCTGAAAGTAGAACCTCCGAAAACCCATAATTGTTCATCATCATTCTTCAAATAAAAATTGCCATTTTGGGGTTGGCCCCATTTTAAGACACACCCATATCAATATTGAATGCACAATAGGTCGACAAGCTTGATATTATTGCATTTCTTCCAGATCTATGTGGTCATCTCCAGTGAGGAGTGACTATAAAAAAAACACTAATGTGATGCTTCAGTGATTGTGCCGTTTGAAATGCACATGGAGAGATAAGCAGGAAATACACATGGAGAGGTAAGCAGGTACGCCGGTATGCCAGAAATGAGAATGCCATCAACAAGCAGTCAGGATTTAAGCCTGCCTTAGACATGAGGATTCTTCAATCGACAACAATGGGAAGTGCATCAACAGCGATGTAGATTTAACCAATCAAACAGGACTCGGCAGATTCTGACAGGGAGATGACCAATGGACATGTTGACCATTGGTACTACTGACCAAAAATACTGAGTCAGACAGATGTTTCCCAAAATTTAGGTAGATCAGGTAGACAATATGTATTTCCAGATTTTTACCAGGGTACTTGAAAAATGATTTTCCGGTTGTCTTTGTCAAGTAGAGATTTCGGCCCCATGGCTGAAGTTCTCGCCAAGTCTCTAGAATGGATCTCCAGCTTGATTTCTATTGCCAGGTTTGTTTACCTAACAGGATAAACAAACATAGCGGTGGAAACCATGGCTTAAAAAAAAAAAAACATTGTGATTTTCCAGTTCGCAAACTCTTTGATTTCTAGAGGGTACCAGACAGCAGGCCATGTCCTGTCTGCAGCGGATATGGCCATGGGTCATCCCCCGAATTGACTGTGATGGGATCAAACCAGGAAAGGGTTACGGTTAGGGTTTCTGGATGAAGCCTTGATTTGTGAAGAAGCATGTTCACTTCAAGTTCACTTCAAGTTCACAAAAGCTTCCTGTCAAATTATCCAACACATTATACAGTATATATAGTTCACTTCAAGTTCACTTCAAGTTCACTTGCTTCCTGTAGATTAGCCAAAACAAATCAACCCAGTCAACAAATTTCACGAAACATGGTTGACATCCTGGTTCATCCTGATTCTTGACCTGGTTGCAGTCTTGATTTTTTGGTGCCTACATCGCAACCGTTTGGGCGGTGGTGTTTCCCCACGACTGAGGTGAACCACCTTCCTCTGAGGTGCCGAACTGATCTGGCACCAAAAAATGAGGATTTATACCCTCCGGTCATTTAACATAGCTATGGAACATGCGTGGCCAATTTATATATGATTTACCGTAAACGGAGAGTTTCAATGGCTATGTTGAATTACCAGCGATATGATATGATTCAACTCATTTAATTCCCATAAAATGGGCGCAAGATTGGGACTTGTTTTAGAATAGAACCCAAGGGAACGGCATGGATTACAAATCTCACCACGACCTAGGCCCCACTCATGATGGTTTGTGTAAGAGGAAGGGCACCAACTACCCAGCTGTCTGGGTTTTATTCGAGTGGTGAAGGCTAGGTCAACGCTCTCTCTACATGGAAGAACGATCCCCATTAAATTCTTATGGTATTGATGGTCAAATCCATTTCAATCTTTATTTTGATGATGGCAATTTCATCAATTTACTTTTTCCCGGTTTTGCAAGGCCATTTTCTTGAGGTTGTTACCCCACTTGAGGGAAGAGGACCAGGATATTGATTGGGAGTCTTCTGGCACAGTGCGTGTTGCGCAACACCAAAAGAAACCTCGAGGTGAATGGTGGGTGAATGGGCCTGATGATCAATGATAATCATCTCATTGTGCTAGTTGGTTGAAAAGGGTTTCCACATGATGGGTTGGCTCATAATCCCCAACCCGGTAGCATAACTCCCTACAATAACCCATCAACCTGGGTATTTTTGCTTGCTCATTTTGATTGAGGAATCTAATATTCTGCTTCAACATGTATAGTTCCAACCCTGTATCGGATCAATAACAAACCCCAAGTTACTGTATCCTAGTTGATCAACAGGATGGTAGCAGTTTCCATAGGAATTCTGCGTTGTTTTGGGACCATCCACGATAAACCTAGGTCTCTGGGGGTTAAACCAGGGTTAGATCGCTTGCTCACTAGGCGGACTCCGGTGCGACAGAGTTGTTGAGCTCGCTTCGGCAGAGGGTTCAGGACGGGATTTGTTCAATTCTTCCGATGTCATTTTGTTTGGCAGGATTTGGCTGCTAAATCTATGGGGATTTCGGAATCTCATGGGATTTAGATGGATTCAGTATGATTTCAATGGCTTGTTTCTTTGGCCGTTTATCCCAATCAGTCACTTGTATACTGCGGTATATGTCTTATTTTCTGTCAGTAAGTCCCAGAAATTTGGGTGTTACCAACTACTTGTACTAACCATATCTATATGTTACGAAATATTGGGACTCTCATCCAGGTGCTCTGAAGATTTGGCTGAATGTTGGCGACCTCACAACGACGTCACAAACTGATGGTGGTTAGATGTGGTTAGTATGGGTATCATCCCGAAATAGCCCTATTTATCCTTATTTCAGGTTTGTGAAGTATCATTGAATACATATTAAATACACTAGTATATATAAATACATATATATATATATATCCAGATAAGATGTCAATCATTTACATCAGAGCTATAATAATAAACGGAGATAGAAGACTGGACACATAGTCCATACACTGTCATCATGAAGATTCTCCAATCCTCTGTAGTTTCACGTACTGAAATGTTCTGTTTCGACTGTTTTCAGGGGCCAGTAAGAACAGGGCTCCGTCATGCTCCGTCCCATTCCCCAGGTGCCTTGACGTAACTGGTTGTGATGTCAGCAGTGACGTCAGCAGTGGAAGCATACAATTGTGCAGTAGTCACGTCCTGATTTTGGTTGTGAAAACATGATAAAACATGCTGAAAACTCTCCCTTCTTTCTGTTTATCCCTTGTTTTTTCTTTCAACTCCTGATTTTGGCGAGTTATAGATTGCAAGCAAACCCTCGATTTTTTTGCTCACACACCTTATCTTCTGTTGTTGCTTTATCAAATACAATCCCATCCCCCTAAGATCAAATACCCTTGCCTTTGAGCCCGAAAAATTATTAGATCCAATACGCTTCTAGGGAAGAATTAGACCTGGGGGGAAGGCAGTAGTCAACAAAAATGGTGATGCACCCAAATATTTTCGGGGGATATAGTGGGTATATAGGGTATATATGGGTATACAATATGGGGTATGTACCCCTGGAAACCCATGGGTATTTCCATAATAGCTAGAATGACGTTCAGCAAGCAATTCTGGAGATGCTCACAGAAGCTTTGATCCAGATTGCGTCTCAGCGGCGGGTTCCCACTACCAGAAATGATGGGATGGCCCCGGCCCCTGCTCCCGCCAGTGCCAGCGACGCTGATTCGGCGTCAGAGGCTCCTGCAGCTGGACTGAGCCCTCAGGGACTCCTGGTCAGGCAGATACTGCTGCTGCCACTCCTGTTGCAGCCATGGCGGCGTGGATCGTGGCAGCGGTGGTTTGCCCAACAAGTTTACTCTAATGGATATACCCTCTGGTCAACTAACATAACTATGGGAAATCACCATTTTTTATGGGAAAATCATGGAAAATCCACTATTTCTATGGCAATTTTCAATAGCTACGTTTAATTACCAGAGGGTATGTTGGTTGAACTCCTGGGGTTGTCCCAACCGGGAGATGTGCAGGACAGCTGCTCCGTGGGAACCTTGACAGGCAGGGTCGGGTGGTATCAGCCATCAATCCATATGGGTGGTTTGTGGCATACTTTACTAACATTAATGTGGATATGATAAGGATATAATGTGGACATAAAAATTGGAGACAAGGATATAATAGATCTAACCAACAATTCCAGGGAAACCTTGGATGGAAATAGAGACAAATTTGGCCGTTCGTGCCATCAAGATGGAAAGAAGTCTTCTCTTCCAAAGAGATCCACACACAAAATTTCCTCCTAAATTGGATCATTTATGATTAGATATAGGACGTGTAAGTGACCAGTCACTATAATGAGCATCCATGTCTGTACCCAAGAATTGGGTCAGTCAACATTGCGATCGATAATTCCATTCTGCAAGATACAATCGCTGGTGTCTTTGGTCCATTGCACATTATAATACATGTTACATGATCGATTTTTTGGTGCCCCAAATCCTACATTGAGTAATTTGTATTTGATATGTTTGCTCAGCTCTATGACTCTATGACCAATTTACATTAAATTCCTATCTTTTGTTGTGGGTTACCATCACTTACATGATTGTTCTGGTGGATTATCATACATGCTCGATTTCTTAGATACCCCAAATTATTGTCTTGTAATCAATGTTATGCATAGTATATATGTATATATATATATACATAAATATATATATATACATACGTACATATACATGTAATATATATATATATATACATACAAATCAAGATTTCTATTTTATCTTAAGTTGTTGATTGCCATCACTACATGTGTCATGGTCAAAAGTTGGATTCTGTAGCCATATTTCGGGCTGGTTATCATTCCGTTTCCATACAGATTTCTACACCAATTCTGAATTATCATTGGTTTCCCATGGAGTGGGATGGATGACCATAATCCGTTGATCCTATCTTAAGTTGGTTATAATCCCCATTTCATTCGTCACCATTCTGTTCGTATGATATTCCTATGACTATATACATATATATATATATATGTATATATAGCGCATACGTTCCCCGTGCAAGGCACAATTTTTTTGTCGTTGAGTCGAGTCCCACATTCCTCTCTTGAAAGGTTTGTTGGAAGCCCTAAAGGACACTTCATCTTTGCCGGAGGTGCGGGCTGCAGGTGGATTTCCTTTTTCTGGGAATTAGTGGGATTTCATGGGATTGAATGCAATTTAATGGGAATTAATGGGATTTACTGGAATTATGTCATTTTTGTTTGAAACATTTTTAATGTGATTTAATGGGAATATAAACTATAATAATATAGCACACTTAGTATATACAATATATTTGGGTTTGTCTGAAAATGGAGCGGATCTCCAAATTTGATGGTTTATCATATCCCCCAAATGGCTAGTTTAGGGCTGTGCCCCAATTTCAGACACACCCATATGTCTTTTGTACAGTATTCTTTGTTTGTTTTGGTGATTGATGGGTGTATACCGTACAACACATCCAGCATGATCCCGCTAAAAGCAAACACCTTTTACATGGTAATATTGTTAAAGAACACTAAGGTCAGTGGTAGGTTTTCCTGGGTTAATTTCAAGGTATGTTTAGCTAGAAGGGGTAGAATATATAGCAGATAAATCCAATGATAAACCCCCAATTCTTTATTCATTCAAGAAAACCTGAAAGGTTCATGGTTGGGTTCGTCAATCTTATATTATACACATTATATTCCATTGAGGACAACAAATTGTGCCAAGACGGTATCCAAAGTTGGTCAGAGGGGGGGACGTTTTGAGCAGATGAATCAGATTCATTTCTTAGAGCTTAATGCATAAAAACTAGATCACTGAAATAGATAGAAACAATAATTGAAACAATTTTCCAGGATGCGGCTTAGATGGTTTGATACCTCATTATTGTTTCAGTCCAATTTGTCTCTTGATCTTGGGTTGCTATTTGCCTTTCGGGGATTTCATCAAGACCATGGCAGCAGAGGAGAAGTAGGCTTTTGGACTTTGCCCTCTCAATTTCAGTAACTTTCAGTGAATCATTTTTTTCTTGGGCATCCGAGTCTGACGAACTGAGGTTAAGGCGGTACAGCTTGAACATATTCACCAAATCTCCATGAATGTCCTTGATCACAAGAGCACCTGCTGGGTAAAAATAACCATGGTTTGAAACGGTACAAGGTGAGACCCCGAGTTATGTTTGTTAGTTTATAAACGCATTAAGTATAGATATATCATATATCTACATATATCCACCATAAACATCCATAAACCATAGATGTCACCATATGTCACCTAGTTTTGAAGCAACTTAGCTATTGTTTGGGGGCCTCACCTTAAGCCTTGTAAATTTCAACAATGTAGTCTGGAAATCAACTGGGCTGCATATCGCTGTACCCTTCAACTCATTTTCGCATATTTTCCGCTGTCTTTTTTCTCCAACCATTTTGGGGCCCAACCGGGTTTACTTTAATCTACTTGAATCTAGATGTTCTCCGGATTTACTGCAAATTCGTCTCCAGATTTATCAAACAATATCTATCAAACTCTATGAAAATCTCATGTCTACGAGTCTACGAGGTTGGTTCCCCATTCTCCCAGGCGCAGCAGCAAAACTTGGCCGCAATCCAAGAGGTCGCGCGTGACTGCGTGGGGTTTGGGCCGCCTCGAACCCAGGGGGATTCACCCTCAGCTGATCAGCTATTTGTTGTAGCCAATTTGTTGTTTAGCCCATCTTTTTTTAAGACTGGTGCTTGATTTTTTCTGGAGGGCGGAATGACCCAATCCAAAACCATTCACAATCATCCCAGTCCCCCATTCCCTACGTGTAGCACCTGTAAGTCGTTCACCATCCTTCAATGCAGGTAGCGCGGCAGCGTTTGGCTCAGCTGAAAGGGGCTGAGGAGGTGCATAGACGCCGCTGTGGGCTGGTGCTTAGCAGGGAATGAAGGAATGGATGGGAATGGGATGATTATTAATGGTAATTATAGGTCATTCCCTCATTCCCTGCTAAGCACAAGTAAGTTATGTAACTACCTAGACGTAGACTCTCCAAGGTTCTAGCTCTAAATCTGAGTACTTTCACCATTTTGTTGGTATATTTGGAGGGTCCAGGTAATTATATATTCTTATTTCCATTTCCCAGATGCATATGGGAAATGGATGGAAATGGGAGTTGCTCGTTATTTTGGAGTCCAAAACCATCTTGAAACTTTCATCATTTTGAGTAGTTGATGGGGGTAAAATCATGATGGTTCATAGGGGACACGGAGAATTAAATGGGATGTGTAATGAAATATTTTTTATTAGATATAAATTCACAATACTAAATCCCATAGTACACTAAAATAGTACACTAAATGTGTAATAACAAGAGTTGAACAACACATGATATTTTTTAGATTCAAAACTAACATAAATGGCGATCAATGATGGATTTCACCAACAGAAATGTGAGCATACACCAATGGTGTACCAAAGAACGAGAATATATATATATAATTCAAAGGGATATATGATACTGTAATGTACATACTGACATACTGTGTATAAGTACATATATAGAGATAGCATATTGTATATAAGTGTATATATACATACAAATATATATATATATATCTATCCAAATTAACAAATTAAAAGGGACGATGATGATAAACCAGCGGATTGAGGAGGTCCTTATTTTCGGACAGGTTGTGGCCCAACATGAATCTTCCCCCCAAAAAAAGATGATAATAATACTGTAAGATTGAGCCATACTCATTTGACAAATATATGGTATTTCCTGAGCTGGTGATTCTTTTGAAGACGACCAGCAAAGATGCGGCCATTTGCATACAAGGGGATGATCACTACTATTATGGGACAGGGAAATTCCAAAAACTGTAGCTTCACCATCCTAGAAGCAACACTCATTTCCCACATGTTGATGCAACCAACATCCCTGAAGCAACACATATGCAATGACATGCTGATACAACCAAGAATGGTGGGGATGATTCGTTCTATTAGTGGTCAGAACATACTTCTTAACGTGATGACCCCAAAGACTCAGGAAAAATATGGTTTTACGAACTTTTTTTTGCCGGATGTAGGAGGATCACCCAAATTCATGCTACAGCTATTTGGTACAATCCAATGAACATGGGGATGCTAACTAGTCTTGGATCACCACTGGGAACATGGGACACAAGGTATGTTGGCAGCATGGGGGAACAAGCTAATGCAAAGTCCCTGGATATCAGGGATGTCTTGGGCATTGAAATATGCATTCACACACACAAAGAACACACCCACACACGCACACGTACAGATACAGACAGTGTCTGTGTGGTGTCTGTGTCTGCAATGGATCCCCAGGCGGCGATGACGCCCAAGCTGTTGCCGCCAAAGGTTCCACAGAGAAGTCGAACCACAGGTTCCGGGCACCGTCACAACGCATGCCAAGAACGGCGCGAGGGTCAGGCCATAGAAGCTCCAGAAAACCGCCGCGTCGCAATGCAGACCGCGAAAGCTGAAGTTGACAACTTGGTCCGACGACACCAAGAAATCGTGTGGAAAGACGCGGCATTGAGCATAAACTAGCCATGATATATCACCATATGTATGGTATTGTAGGGAGGACGTAGGGTTCAAAGATGCGTTTAGAAACAGCAAACAGTCAAATGCAATGTGGACTACTAGGAAGATCAACCATATGATCATGTGCATATCCATGGATTGTTAGGATTTTGCCTATCAAAAATTGATGTTAAAAGCACAAATACTGTGGATGTTTCACGCTACGGTAGGTGTGGGGTGCCCAAGCATTTTAAGTGCACAACACAATGTACAAGGTGAGGCCCCACGTTGATTTATCACTAAGTTCACTATGGTTTACGGTAGATATATCTACTGGATAATTAGTGGGTTTATAAACCAACTCATAGTCGGGGGGCCTCACAGAGTATGTCAATGTGACGTCTTCGTTTCCTGGAGGGTCCTTGCTGGTTGCTTCATTCAGAAACAGCTAAAGAAGCTGTTTGTAATTTCAGGCTGCGGCACAGCATCATGCACAGGCCTGGTGGGTGTGGAGGGTGGTTGTTTCACTGGTCACCTTCCCAGAGTTGATGAGAAGGACGAGGGACTTTTTTCGCGGCAACTCCGTACCTTTGATGTTGAAAGGTAACAAGTTTTCCTGGGATTTTACCCCCTATGAAAATAAACAAGGGGGGGTTAGCAAAATCCTAGATCCTAAGTTAACATGATTCAACCATGATTCAACCATCCATTTTTTTGATGCATCCTCGTGACCCGTGCCATGGCCATGGAAGGCTTGATTTCGGATCCCTGTTTTGTTGTCCTTCAATGGTTCCATCCAACTGCCCTAGCCTGTTAGGGGTGGACTGAACCACAGAAGATAACACCAATCAGCAATCTATGGGTAAATCGCCGCTATTTTTCCTGGTTTTTTCCACCTGGTTGGTTGTTCATACTTCCATGACTCAATGGCTATATACATATAATATAATATATATATATATAAATAATATATATATATAAATAATATAATATGATATAATATAATATAATATAATAAAATATAATATATATATAAATAATATAATATGATATAATATAATATATAATATAATATATAATATATAATATAATATAATATAATATATAATATATAATATAATATAATATATAATATATAATATAATATAATATATAATATAATATATAATATATAATATAATATATAATATATAATATATAATATATAATATAATATATAATATATAATATAATATATAATATAATGTATAATATATAATATGATATATAATATAATATATAATATAATAAATAATATAATATATAATATAATATATAATATAATATATAATATAACATATAATATAATATATAATATAATATATAATATAATATATAATATAATATAAGATAATATAATATAATATAATACAATATAATATAAACTATTATAATATAATATAATATAGTATAATATAATATAATATAATACAATATAATATAATATAATACAATATAATATAAAATATTATAATATAATATAATATAGTATAATATAATATAATATAATATCATATAATATAATTTAATAATATATAATAATATATAGATATATATAATATAATATGTATATATAGCCAAAATATGTTTGATTGAAAGCAGTTTTGGTTGGAATCCAGTCTGGTCGGCTGTATTCTATCATGTTTTTTTTTAAGAGTTCTGGGTTCAGGCGTTTGGGATGGATTCACAATACCAATTGCCAGATTCAGCTCGATGATTTTTGACCCTGCCCTTTCTAGCAGCCATTGCAGCCGTTCTGGCTCTCACAGCATTGAAGGGAAAACTGGACGAGGAAAAGTCAGCAGAATTGGAGATTTTTCAACGTGTGTATGGCCAGCAAGTTTCACCAGATGATACATTCCGACAAATCTTCAGGACACATTTCGGTGCTGTGCCGAAAGATCAGGACATGTGTGTGCCGATTAGAATAGTTAGGAATGTGGAATCAGGATGTTCTGCCATTGTTTTGTTACATAATGGTAATCACTAGCCATCCAAATTCGCAGGCGCGTAATTTTGGCCCCATATCTAATATATCATATCCAATCATCACTTCTGGGTTTCGACTTTTCCTCTTCCTTCTGCTCGCTTCTCAGATGTCAATTCGAAGACTCGAGGATTCAGAAACTTCCAGAGTTTTCAAAGCATTATTACAACGCCACTCTTAAACCAATTTTTTTCTCCATTAAGCTGCGTTAGATCCACGTTGAACAGAAACAGTGGTTTTGATGGTGGTTTTGATTCAAATTCAACCACCATCAAACCACTTTTTTTTGCCATGGCTGGCGCCACTGGCGCCCTGTTGTTGGAAGAGATCATTTGCCCGGAGGAAGCTGAGGTCGGGTACCCAGTTTCAACGCCCAAAGATGGAGGGACTGAGCCAAGAAGAATGTGGGCCTCAACGGCAAAATATGGAATTTTGCCAACAAAAATTATGTTTTCAGAAACCAGGCATGACGGTTTGAGCCAGAAGAACCTCAATTGTTTTGAGCCATGAATGTTGTTTTCCTGCTGGCTCCTGAAGAACGAAGGGTAGACAAAATGGTCGCCCCCTTGCGGTGTACCAAACAGGCCCCCCATTATTCCTAAACGGTCAGCTTTCAAGGTGTGCAATTTTCTCATTTTTTTTCCAAACCATATTTGGAGGGGATTCTGTCTGAAATTTAGGGGCTAAAAAAGATATACGTTATAAACTGATAGAGGTTGAGGGTGCATTGTCTTCAGATGGCGTAATGGGAACTACTCCTCTGAACCACTGACACAAAATCATGACTAAGCAAACTGTCCGATGGAGATGAATACTTAGTAGGGACACTGACGATTTATCCCGAGAAATCCGAACGCCGAACGCGAGACCATATCCATATGCATTTTTTTGCAATTCGTGTCTGTGTTTTACTATGTCTCTTGGATTTGAGAGTAATTATGTATAGTGGAGGGATGCCCTCCAGAAATCTGAGATCGCAACGAAAAATGATATTAGAAATAAAACATGATAAAACACATTCAGACAGGAACATCATTTTCCAAAAACCTAGTTTGAATGATATGGGGTTTCACCTTTGTTTCATGTTTGTTTTTACTTCGTTTCAGGGGTGTGCCACAAGGGCAGCCCCTCGCCCGCTGCAGTCGTTGCGAAACTTCCTCAGCGACTGTCCTCTCCCAGTGGCGCCGGCCGATGCATTGACCGCCTCGTATTGGGTGCGGTATCCTGCGCTGTTGGGGAAACCCACGGGATATGACACGTTACCCTCTGGTAAACTAACAGTTTGCTATTGAACATGGCCATAGAAATAGTTGATTTAACCACTAAAAATGGTGATTTTCTATAGTTATGTTGGTTTACCAGAGGGTATGACATGTTGTTAACCTACCTGGCTATTTGATGCTTTTCGGTGATTATATGAACATATATGAACTAATCTAACTATGTCCAACAAATCCATCATGTTTCATAACGGATGTTAGCGGGATACCTATGAACCAACCCAGCAGAATGGGATGGGAGGTAGAGGTGCAAGAACTACCCATTTTTCACGTTGTTTGTCCATGAACAGGTCAGTAATTACCTTTTGCTTTGTTTGCGGAGCTAGAAGGTGCCATGTTGAAGGCAATCTTTTTTTGGGGGGACTGTTTCCTTAGGACTTAGGCCTTATAGAGGTTTGGTACTTCCTTATTTGCTTGATGGGTCACAACTTGTCACAGCTGCGATTGTCATGGATTGTCATTGTATCAACTTCACGGGCTTCAGCACAAATCATAGTCACCTGATTGGGATCCGTCCAAACATCAACGGCTTGCTTTAAGGGAAATCCTAACCGGAAACCATGGAATTTCCATGACTTTCCCATGAAACATGGGGGTTTCCTCTAAAATTGTCCCTTAAACCCATCCTCTGAAAAGAATTAGAAATTCGAAAGTGCTCAGACTGGATTTGATCCTGAAATTCATTGAAATCCTCTCGTCTTTACTGCGTGACTGGTGGAAGTGTCCTCCGAGGCCAGCCCAGATGAGCTCCCTGGGAATCCAGTGGACCAGCTGATTTCCAGACTTCGGCGAGCTCCAGGTCCTTTGAAGAAAAATCGATGAGTTCATGGAGGTTTCATGGGGCATGACACATGAGACTCTTGCACCCGGCGCTTTTTCATGGGAATTTCATAGGCGAGGGGAATCCGCTTGCGGAGGTTAATGTTTTAGAATCCTTCTGTTGTTGCTTGAATTGACTTGTTCTACTGAAATAGACACGCATTGACGCATACTCGTATCAAGAGCAGAATTTCAGCTATGTGCACGGTGACTGTTGCAAACTGCATTCCAGATGCCAGTGTCTTAGCAATAGAATCCAAATGCAGTTTGTCCAAGTGGTGATATGGGTGGCCTCTGAAACCGAACCTTCTTAAGAAGCCATCGGTTTCTGCATTGGATTCGTTCATAATCTCTTATTGAATGCAAGGAGTTTTCGTGTGTTGGTTAAGCCTCACCACCCAGCCGCAGCCACTGGTCGACCTCAGATTTGCTGATCTGCTTTCGGAGGCTTGGCGGATCTGCCGGCAGACAGTGCGGGAGCGGAGTGGTGGTGGCAAGATACCGACGACACGGATCCTCCCAAGGCCCCTTGCCGTGGTTGCCTTGGGGATCACTGAACAACTGAGTGAACAAAGTTAAAACATGAAACGTCTACTTACAAGGCCCCAAAAAGACATTATCAATTTTTAGTGTAGAATATATGAATATGTTAGATTTTTTTGTTGGAGAAAATCCATGAAAATCTGATTTTTTTCTACTTTCAAATGCTCATTCCACGTGGCGCACGGTGAGGTCTTCCACACCGATTGCAATCTGGTTCTTCCTGCGGGCTCCGACGTGGCATTAAAGTCTCACCCCGAGACCTGGGATGGCAAGCTGCTGGGTTGGTGGAGAAGTTGAGCCATGGAAAATGGTGGTTTAACCATAGAAAAAGGTGATTTAACCATCAACATATGTGGGTTTTGCATGGTTTTGCCATGTTTTTTAAGCATTCAAGATGAGGATCTAGGCTTTTTGAAGGATGCTTAGTTGATGATGGGAGTTTTATTAGCCTTCAAAAAGCATCGAGCGAACAATCCTGGAGACACTTTTCGGCATCGTTTTGGGGGCTTTCTATATGGAGGTTTCCTTGGGTGCCCTGAATCATCCCAGTCATTAGATCATTTTAGTATTGAGGCCCATGGTGACTTGGGGAGCATTTTAAGAACTCCCCATATGTATTGGGGCTTATAGTCAGTTTAAGTGGGAATCCCAAATAACCACACACTATAATGGAGTGACAGAGGGTTTAGAACACTGATCATCTGTAGATGATTGGGCTATTGAGCACGGATTGGCCGAAGGAAATAAATCTACAGGAGAATGATGGTTTTCTCCATCACCACAGGGTTTTCCTTTTATTCCTTCAACCAATCAGATGAACATGATTATGTTGTATTTCCATCTTAGATACCGGAGAGTATGAGGCTGTGAGGAAGTGACTAAGTGGTGAAGCTCCATTGAAAACTGATCAACACCTGGCAACCGTGACTGGTCGGTGCTTGAGAGCTCAATGATCCAAACAAGAATTTGGGATCCAACGAAAGGACTTGATCATCTTTCACATCAAGTTGTGAAGTCATGTCCTTTCCGTGAGGTATTTTGCAGAGAAGCGTTTGAGATGATTCAGCATTCTTTCAGGCTCTGAACTGAATCATTCACCAGAAGCCTGCACTTCAGGATTTATAACTACTTAGAATTCCCAGTCACCTGAATATGAATATATCTACTTGTCTACATGAAAGTCCACATATAGTATTCTAAATTATATATATCCCAGTCACCAATTATACTTAGAAGTCCACATATAGTATTATACTTAGAATATGTCTACATGAAAAAAATCCCCAGGCACCTCCGGTGAGAGACTCTCGATGGGGTCCCCTCCATTTTTCGGCCGTGAGGACACCAACCTCACTACAGGAAAACAAAATAATCCACAAGATGGCTCAGTTATTTGAAATTTGTTATGCACATCATATCTGGTTTTTGGTTTCAAAATGTTTCAAATCTGTTTTTGTTTCTCAACCATACTTGGGATGGTTGGTTGAAATATGTTGAAATGATCAATATTTATGGGATGGGTGAAAACTACCAGCCAGATATGTATGGGACAACTCCTATAAATGGTTGGGCATCGGTTGCCCGCTTGAGCGCCATCCACTTTCGGGCCTAGTCCATTCTTGGCAGGTGAGTTGTTACACACTCCTTAGCGGATTTTGACTTCCATGACCACCGCCCTGAGTGTAATTTGCCCAGATTCCTATCCAGGGTATGTATGACCCACAATCATATGGACACCAGTTAATTACATCATGTTACATCCATTCAGATCCCAATCTGCCTTTTTTTGATGGTTTACATTTGAGAATCGTCTCCAAAATGGCTATCTTTCCCAGTTTCGGAATTATGATGAAATCTGATCAAATATGAAACGATCATCACAGTCATGAGAATTTACGCCCCCAATTTTTTTACCAATGATTTCACTCCCAGGCCCCCGACAAAGCTGGAGACATTCGACAACCGGCCCCAGGAATGGAGCTCTGTGATGTACTTAACGGATGTGGGTGGAGCCACTGCTATCTTCCACCAGAACGAGGTAGCTCCTGGGGAAACGTCGGGTTGAAACGGGGCTGGAAACTAGGGGGATGTTGTTGTTATTTGAAAGGGAAACATTTAGAAGTTGTGAGATTTGATGATATTTGATCATACTAGTTGGTGATGGTCCTGGTGGTTTTAAATACACTTTGTTACTTTTCATCCTTATTTGATGACCAGAGGTGATATGAGCTGATTGCTTTTGGATAGGTTGAGACCACCACCTGGTAGATCTGGTAGTCATGGGTGGTTGTTACAATGTGTCCCATGCGTTTATGTTTCCAGACTTTCTAGAACTGTGCTTGTGGCGAGTTTTTTTGTTCAAGGCGGTGATTTTGGTTCTGTTGAAATGTATCCATTTGGGAAAGAGAAACCACATGGATGGGTTATACTCGCACACTTCGGTCAAAGTTTAGCTCCGAAAAACCCATGAATGCAGTTCCTTCTTGCAGTTCAACTTCAACCTTTGATTTTTGATGGCACTTATTCGGTACTGTACATATTCTGTATACTTATTTGTTTGTCCCAATATGTGTTGTGTAGTACTCCCTTCCCCCAACTATTGGAGGCCCAACTATTGGATGCCCAACTATTGGTGACAGATGATCATACACGGTGGTCCCCCCCAGCTATGGTTGTTGGTTTATAATGCCCCTTAACTATATAGATATAGTCCATTATAGTCCCCATAAACCCAGTTCGCTTATTGGAGTGATGTTCACCTTCGCGAACCGCGAACTGGGGCACCACCCTGCTTAAGGGATGATTGATGTCCACAGTGTGAGGCGCCCCCAGTTATGTGAACGTTGGTTTCTAGACCCATGAACTAGTTCGACATATGGGGGTTTCCTAAAATGGGGGTACCCAAAAGTGGTTGGTTTTTCTAATTTAAAAATCCCAAACAAAAATGGATGAGAACTGGGGGTACCCCCATTTTAGGAAACCACCATATCTAGCAGAAACCATCGAATTTATAGGTAAACAAACCAACTTAGCTATGCGTGGGAGGCCTCACCAAGGGTTGCCGTGTGAAAACACAGCTCCAGGTGTTGGCAGTGTGGCCTCGCATCGGCAGGTTGGGAAAAGTACAATAAATCGGGGATAGCCATGGGATATCAAATGGAACATGATATAGATCAAATGGGGTGAAAGACATGTATAGGAAAAGTATATAATGTATATATGTATACATGTATATATATATATATTATATATATATTATATATATATTATATATATTATATATATATAGATGGTCTGTCTGAATATGGAGCGACCTCCATAAAGTGCAATTTGTGGGGAAACATATGTAAACATGTATGATGACCCCGGGGACTATGGCTCGGGTATCCCATGTTCAGACAAACCCGAATGTGTTTGAAGTGTCTCCATGATTTTGGATGGTTTAAGCTAGAAACATAGGGAATTAAGTCACAAACATTGGGGAACAAGCTGCAACAACTCAGCTAGGAACATAGGGAATTAAGTCACAAACATTGGGGAACAAACTGCAACAACAGGGATAAAACTCAGAAGAGGATTTCAATGTGAGGTCCACATCAACGGGGAAGTGAGCAACTGTCACTGGGAACAAGCCTTCGATTCAGTTCTCTACATCATGTGGCTATTGACTATTGATCACCCATGCGACAATTGGGCATTGGAAAGCCAGTCACGCACCCTTAAGGTACCAAAAATCCACCGTTCCCGTCTCAGTTTTGGAATGCCATGCGCAGTTTTTGGATGTTCACCAATTTGCCAGGGTTTGCAATATCTTTCAATCCACACCCAATTGCTTTTTTTTTCTACCTAGACCCTCCAAGTACCCATAAAAATTGATAAAAATTGTATTTGTCCCCATAATTCTCGTATTTTTATCATTTTTTTGTGGTATTTGGATTGTCCAGGTAGGCTTTAAGCTCTTCAAAGCTGGTCTGGAGGTATCTCCTGTTTCCTGGCGCACATTTGCACTGCGTCCTTTTTCCTGAAGAGCCTCCGTCCGGTGACAGGACTGTCAGACCAGGGGCGGGAAGGGCCCCCTTAGATAGGCAACTTGGGTTGCAACTTACAACTATAGGCTGACTAGAATTCACGGATATTTATGGCGGTGGATACTTCTATGGTTGCATTGCTTGACAAACCTATAACTGGGGGGCCTGTTGTGAAGGAAGCTGAGCTTTGACACTTCTTTTGTTTTTACTGCTTTTCTTTGATGACATAGCCGCGTTCCTTTGCCATTGTAGCAGTGGCAATACCCCTATGTTGATATTTGTTGGCTAAAGGACTGTGCGGGACTCTATGGCCAGCTGTATGATTGAAATCCCCATTAATGGGTCTCCGCCGGACCTGCTTTAACATACCATTTCTTTCTTGCTTAAAATCCATGGCTTTACCTCTTAACATCCCCATGACATCGTTGACATGCCCACTTTTGTGTCCCCGGATCAGGCGGTGGTTGAAGACAATTGGTCCCCCAAGCTGGGGGGTTACGTGCCCCATCCGATCAATCCCTAATTGGGGTGGAAGGACTGTTGAAAGACCACACCTCAGATTTTCAGGGGTTTGGCGATTTCACTATTCCGAAATCATAATTGCTGCTCTGGCACTTAAATTCTCGATAGTGTTGCTTAAAGTCCCCCATTGCCATAGTCGTTTTCTAAACGACCACTTTCAGTCGGATGTACTCTTGATTTCCCCTTTCAATGATTGTACACGATGCAATCTGGCCGGAAAACCATGTTTATGCTGAAATGTCTTAATTGTTGAGGTTGTCGGTCTGATGGAAGTGATTGCCAGACTCACCACCGCCAGAATAGCTTCAAAAACCCTGGCGTGCGTTCATGATACAGAGGGTTATACTACCCTCTATCTATTGGGGATTATCAGAATCCATGACGTAAAGTTAGTTGGAAGATAAACCATTTACATGAGTGCATCAGCAGAAAATGCTTGGGAAGGTCATATAGCCTGCTATGTATATGGATAATTATAGATACAGTATAATATAAAACAGGCACTTTTATTAGATAACCTTTTTGTTGAATGGTTTCCAATTATTGGCTACATACATACATACACACACACACATCCCCTGATATTTCACTCTATCTCCATGCTTTTCCCATGACCAATTCAATCCCCTATTAAGGCACGATCGGATGGATTTGAGTTCTGCTCAGGATGACGCTATTGATCAATTGGTGGACTCAAAAACCCCATGGCTGCAGCTCTTTGGCTTCGCTTGTGGCTGGTGCAGTTGGGGTTATTCTTATTATACCAACCAATATCACGGGGAATATGAGAATCCATGAGGGGAATCCCGTTCTCAACCAGCTAGTATCAAGTCACGATAGAAGGTTTATCCCATTTAAAAGATGTTTCAATATGAGTTTTCCATTAAACAAGACATCCATGAAGGATTTTCGAGCTAGCCAAATTTGATTACCAGAGTACAACCCCCATTCTATTCCTATGATATTCCCATTATTAGTTCTCAAATGCTCTTAGATTCCATAGATTCATATAGATTCCCCATATAGAACTATGATATTGCCGGCCATCTATTCTCATTTCATATTAGTTCTTAAATCCCATATTACAGTATGTATGCTAATATATATATATATATATATGGTACCCCCCCCCCCCGAGGTCCACCTTCAATGTCATTTCCATGGTATTTGCGTTGTTTTATCATCATTTTGGGGGACTGGTTTTGAACTGTGGTTTCTATAGTTTTTTTGCGGCCTTCAATCAAAGGGGGTTATCGTATGTATATATATATATATGTATATATATATATATGTATATATATATATATATATGTGTGTAAATTATACTATCTCCCTCTGGTTTCGGCATGTACTAGGAGGTACTATTACCTCACCCATTCCAAGATTCCAAGATTCCAAGATTCTCCAGGACTCCTGGAGAGAATCTTGGAATTGCTATGCTATCATCTCCACACATTATCCATATACTAATGAGGCAATATCTCTTGGCTGAGGCTTAAAAAATTGTAAATTCTACCATCTGACTCTGGCTTCGGCATGTACAAGGAGGTACTAGGAGGTACTAGTACCTCACCCATTCCAAGATTCCAAGATTCCAAGATTCNGGCATGTACAAGGAGGTACTAGGAGGTACTAGTACCTCACCCATTCCAAGATTCCAAGATTCCAAGATTCTCCAGGACTCCTGGAGAGAATCTTGGAATGGCTATGCTATCATCACCAGGGTTAACTACCTGATCTATTCCAAGATTCTCTGCAGGAGTCCTGGAGAATCTTGGAATCTTGGAATCTTGGAATCTTGGAATCTTGGAATGGGTGAGGTACTAGTACCTCCTAGTACCTCGTAGTACCTCTTAGTGTGATTTCTGTGGTATTCCTTTGCAATTTCTATATGGACATGCAGTGGAATTCTAGGAGATTTCTATGCAATTTCTGTGGGATTTCTATTGAGTTCGATGAGCATTTTTGTGATATTTCTATAGGATGTCTAGAGAATTTCTATAGGACATCCTATAGGATGTGGAAAGAATTTCTATGGGATTTCTTTGGTATTTCAAAGGGATGTCCATTGTATTTTGATGATATGTCTAAGGGATTTCNTATAGGATGTGGAAAGAATTTCTATGGGATTTCTTTGGTATTTCAAAGGGATGTCCATTGTATTTTGATGATATGTCTAAGGGATTTCCATGGAATTCCAGTGTGATTTCTGTGGTATTCCTTTGCAATTTCTATGGGACTTCTATGGAAGGGATTTCTATGCAATTTCTATAGGATTTCTATTCGATTTCTAAGTGTT
>BGPT01002005.1:17720-60719 GCA_003297045.1 Symbiodinium sp. clade C Y103 | reverse complement strand
GTAGGACTTCTATAGGTTTTCTAATGGATTTCTATGCAACTTCTATAGGATTCTATAGGATTTCTACTGGATTTCTATGGATTTTGTGTGATATTTCTTCAGGATGTCTAAAACAATCTATGGGATTTCTGTGATATTTCTAAGGGATGTCCATGGTACTTCTATATGTCTAAGGCTTAGGGATTTCCATGGAATTCCTNGGATGTCTAAAACAATCTATGGGATTTCTGTGATATTTCTAAGGGATGTCCATGGTACTTCTATATGTCTAAGGCTTAGGGATTTCCATGGAATTCCTCAGTGGTTCTGGTATTTTTGCAATTTCTATATTGAAATTCATGGGATTTCCAAGGGATTTCTATGCAATTTCTGTGGGATACTTCCTATGCAATTTCTATTGGATTTCTATGGGACTTTTGTGATATTTCTATAGGATGTCTAAAGAATTTCTATAGGACGTCCTATAGGATGCCGAAATANCCTATGCAATTTCTATTGGATTTCTATGGGACTTTTGTGATATTTCTATAGGATGTCTAAAGAATTTCTATAGGACGTCCTATAGGATGCCGAAATATTGTTTATGGGATTTCTTTGGTGTTTCAAAGGGATATCAATGGAATTCCTCTGGGATTTCTGTGGGATGTCTATGGTATATCGAAGGGATGTCCATGGCTTTTTCTATGACATTTCTAATGGATGTCCATGGTATTTCTATGATATTTCTATGGTATTTCCATGGAAATCCTGTTTGATTTTTGTAGGATTTCAAAAGNCATTTCTAATGGATGTCCATGGTATTTCTATGATATTTCTATGGTATTTCCATGGAAATCCTGTTTGATTTTTGTAGGATTTCAAAAGAAATCCTATGTTTTTTCTTTAGTATTTCTGAAGGATTTCTATGGAATTCCCATGGGAAAATCAATTCAAACTAGATGGATATGAATTGAAATCCTTACTAATCCTTTGATATATTCTGCTNAATCAATTCAAACTAGATGGATATGAATTGAAATCCTTACTAATCCTTTGATATATTCTGCTTATAAAGGAGAACAAATTGAAAATGAATTGATGTGACCTAAAACTGATGCATTTTGTCAGAAAGCATCCAATCTGCATTGGCTTCCAAATCCAATGACTATATCTTCTTGAAAATCACTTCAAAAAATAAGGCATTTTTTAAGCTACAAAATATGCCAAAAACACTGTAAATACCAGTCAAAATACAAAAAAGGTAGACCTGGGGGGGGGGCTAGCATATATATATATATATTTCCATATATTCCCCATACATTCCCCATATGTGTATATATATATATATTCCCATCATTCACCATTATGAATCCATTGTTATCCCCCCTTACACCAGATATATCAGCCACATCATTCGGCTCTGGACCGAGGCCCCTCGCCGCGGATTGCGCCAGAGATCGCCCCGCGCCTGACGGCGCCACAGCCTTCGCCTTCGCTCGCGCCACGACCAGTGCTGGCAAGGCGAACGGAGCAGAGTGGCCTGGACGCGCTGTGGATACAGGGCAATGGGTCTGGAAACGGGGGGACGGCGCAATTCATGGATATGTATGGCGATTTTTTTTTGGAAGAATGGTGCTTTGAACATAAACCATTGGGATTTTTTGGGAGTCTAGTTTCAGACAAAGTCAAAACAGATGAGAGTAAGTGGACACACTCATATTAGGCTTTGTCTGAAAATGGGATTATTTAGCTAGACAGCTAGACCATGAGTTTGAATTTCTATCGCTTTTCCAGTTGAAACGGCAGTTTTGGTATTCCCCCACTTTGGGCAAACCTGTAGTATCAAGGGAGCGGCAATTTTGAGCCCTGTCCTACAGACTCTTGGTGAGGCGTCTCGGGGTCCCAATATCCTTATGGCCCCTGGTTGTAGGTCAGTTCCAATCCGATGTATGGAATGATATCCCCGGTTATAACCACTTAGAATTCGTAAAGGGCTCTAAGTGCATAGATCGAGGTGTAATAAAAAAACCCCGCACACTTTCTACTTGGCACTTCATTGTGCCTCCCTACGGATGGGAGCTCTCCCAAAAAAAAAGTGGTCGGACTCGAGCCGCAGGCCCTTTGTTCAGATTGAGTTCTAAACCTGCCAACATTCCATTCAACAAAATCAAAGCAGTTTTCATGTGAGGATTGGAGATTCGGACTGGAATCCCCATGAATTTCCTGCTTTTCCCCACCTCTTAGGTTTCGAGGAACATTTGGAGGACTCAAATTCAAGCTGACTGGGGAGCATCACAACTTTACCAATTGAATCCAGATGGGGATGGGTCAAGTCCATGATACCATTTGTAATCTTAGTAAAGCAATAACAAACCACCCATATTTTGACGGTTTGTACCAACCATTTGTGGTAAAATGGGGGATGGTGGATCCTATTGCCACCAGGCTGCCAGGGTGAACCACCAACGACAAAGACTACACACTCACTGACGCTTGAGATCCACTTGCGAAACTCCAAAATGTCCGATTTGATTCTTATTTGTGGACAGACACATGTTATGCAGCACATGATTGAATCATGATTGTTCATTTTGTAGACCATTTTGCACATATTCGCGTGATGCTTCACTTGTGACGGTGAACAACATATACTTTACTCTACAGGTCAAATCGTATCTCCTGCAATACTTGCTGGTTGGTGTCAGGCAGTTGGGATCCTGCAACAGATGTCACCTGGGAATTTCTCCTTCAATCACCCATCCCCCGCACTTATACAATCATACATAAGAAGTTTATGTATATATATATATATGTATATTATACATACATATGGTGGACATGTGCATAAGGTAGTGCAAATATTGATAGATTGTATGATGCTAATATATATTATATATATAATTATGCAACAACCTATAGGACTATATATATATATATATAGAATGTGTGATTCTGTATTTGACAACATGGCGAGTCGTGCGCCTGCACCGGAGAGGAATGGAGAGCACAGCGCGTGCCAAGAGAGCTTCTCTCAGCAAAGCAGGTCCGTGGAAAGTCGTGGAATTTGGGGGACCAAGCCTGGCCAAGTGGGTCTGAACATGGTTTGGAATTGGACCCGATATTGATAGCCATTTTTATGGGGAAAATGATGCTGACGCAGTGCAAAATTTTTAAAATAAGGCATCCCATATTTTCAGACAAACCCATGTTTCAGGAATCTCTGGACTTATCTTGAGGGACCCTTTTTCAGTCATTCCGATGTCTTTTCTTTTCACAGGTGTTTGGCGCCGTCCCGGAATCTCAATAAGTTGACCAATCAACCAATCAGAAATAAAGTTCTCACAGCCCTCGCTGTCTTCGGCAGGATCATGTGTTGGCTGTGAACTACATTTCTGCGCCGCCCGAAGACTGGTGGAGCTGAAAAAAGATAGCCGCTGTTTTACGGGGGGGTTGCAGCAGTTCTACCATTAAAGGGATATAAACCACTATTGGTGTTGTATGTAAAATACGTGATAGATATATATCATTATATATTGATATTTTATGTTATATGTAATTATTATATAATTAATTATATAGTTGGGGGCTTGAACTTTAACTGGGGACGAAATAGATGGCCTTCGCGACTGTGTATTTAGTGGACTCGTCTTGCGAGTCCCTGACGCAATGAGAAGTGAGAAACGGGCTGTTGATTTTGGAGGTTGCACCGCAACGAAACACCAACGGGAGAATGCCCTGAGGGAGAATGAGCAGTAGGGGAACTGATAGGCAAAATACTGATTATACATTGCTTTGGTCGCTGAGTTATTTCATGGGTTAATACAGGCTCTTTTGTTTGTGCTATGTTGATGGTATCCCTCATACCCTCCTGCAGAGCATCTAAGGCTAGTATGTTAGTAATGTATGAGTTGGTGGAGTTGTTACGCGTATGAACATGTATGAACCATGAAGAAACACCATATGCCTCTGGAACTCCTTGCGGAATCATCCAAAAGTGGGGCCAAGGGGACATTTTTGCGCTCTTAGGGTGTTGTTTGAGTTCCAACCATTCACTGACTCGTGATACACAAAGTGGATTGCATAATCCTTTTGATAATCCCGGCCTCCTGGGGATTACCCAAAAAGGATACATGTAGCACTTGAGCGGGTTTTCTGGCTTATTCTCTCAGTACAGTACCAATCATATAGGGGGAAGAGATTAATTACAACGTTAGAAGTAAAACCCCAAGTACTTCTTTGCTGGGATGCTCATCCAAGAACTACACCAGAAAGCCCTGTGGGTTTACAAACCTATTTGTTGACTGGCCCCCAGATTTTGGCTGAAGGGCCCATTATTAAATCTCGAGTTGTCCAGGTGAACTCGCAATTTCTGTTGATTAAATCACCGTTTTTTCATGTGGTGGGATGACCTATACCCATTCCCATTCTAGTATACTCCCAAATTCCCCCCCCCCAAGTTATGAATTGGTTGAAGCCCCCATCGAAGAATAGATTTTCTGGTATAACATATCCAGGATAAACTTATAAACCCTAGCTTACCTTAATTAATCTACGTATAAACCAACTTACCCTCCGGTAATCAAACGTGGCAATGGAAAATCCTCTATTTATAGATGATATTCCCATGTTTTCCTATTAAAACCTCCATTTATAGGGGATTTCCAATTGCTACGTTTGATTACCGGAGGGTACCTATCCTTTGGCCGCCCCTTCGTGCATCGTTCGTTTCCTGTCGCGCCAGGAAGCTGAGCTGCGTGAGCTCCAGCGGCAGAAAGAGGACCGGGGCCTGCGAATGGGGGTGCAGTTGGATTAATGGGTACAACTATCAGGTTACAACCAGAATACAATAACGCCCATTTAGTTCGGATATTAGCCATCATAAGTTTGGACAACCATATATATCCTGTATATATAATTATATGAATATATATATATATATATTATGTGGGTATATAGTTGAGATATAACCTCCAATACTCCTATTATATTGCCATAAATTGGGATAAAACCCATCATAAGTTGGGATAAACCCAGAATACAACTATTTCTGTGGGAATCGCTGAAATTCTGAGTTGACATAGCAGTTTGTGCTTTGTGTCTGATTGGTTTTTCATGTTTGTTTCTTCTCAACCATATTTGGCATGGTGATGCAACCTGACCAAGATTTTTGGAGGGTTAAGGCCACAACCAGAAATAATATCCCTAAAACATGCTTGCTAGATACTTACAAGAAAACAACAGCAAACAATTGGGGGTCCATGGGTACCTCATGCTTGAGCCCTGATCATGTAAAGGTTTCTTCAAATAGGGGATCCCCAAGCCACACGATTTGGATGATTTGGGCTACCCCCATTTCAGGAAACTTCCATATACATCCATATACGCTGCTATTCCATTAATGATAGATGTCTGTTTGATAAATATCCAATTTATATTTATTGCGCATGTATGTATCCCATATGTTATCTACTCCAGGATGACTACCTGGCGGTTTCAACCAGTTTCGATCTATGAACCTGCAACCTGCAGTGGGAAGTATGTCATGTGACCTCGGGTTATCCACCAAGTTTTTTTTCCCTTGCAATTGTATTGGGATAGTTGGGGAGTGTTGCGAGCAATCCTGAGACACAAGTATTTTTTCCCGGATGAATCATATTTCGAGGCCCCCCAATGATGGGACCTTGATGTGAAAGCTTCCCTGATCCTACCTTCATAAGACTAAAAAGACCTTGAAGTGTGGAAATGTGTGGGAAGCTATAAGGAATGCATGCGTCCGTTGAAATACGATTGATATGGGTCGCAACTGGCTCAGACGGTTTGGCAGCCGTGTGCAGATTTTCACGGGCAAATGGACCTGCAAACATTTGGATCCAGCAAAAACAAGGAGGTTTCACCACCAAAACATGTCGTCACCAACCAAAGTGGGGGACACTTTAACCGCCAACCAAAACATGAGAAAGTGCTGATTGCACGTACTACCAAAGCCAACGTTTGATTTTTGTTGTTCATGCAACAACCGACAACTTGATATTTGATTACATAATTTGATCCATCAAAAGCGGGTGTGTCTGAAGCTTGGGGATCTCCATAAAACTGTATCTGCTTGCTGCTTGACAGCAATCATCATAGTTTACCTCAATATGATATATCCATCATAAATCCTAGTAGGCCCAGTTCAAAAGCAAGGTGCCTATTTTGGGGGAACCCTTCATGTGAGTTCTTTTGGGTTCCACATTTTCCAGCAGCGGTGAAGGAGCTACTGGGAAAAGTGAAGGAAGCGAGGTGCTACTCCATCCGGAAGACAGGGGTTGAAATACACCACTGGTTAAGATTTGACTGGATAATTCCATGTGTCGCATGAAACACATGTTTTGCCATCAATGAGGAACATATACTAACCAGCTGCCACAATCAAGAACGCAATTAATATATTCAACGGGCTTCAGTTCTGTACATGTTCATTGTTTTTCCTCCAATCACTGCTGTCATCAACAAGCTGTATACAGTAAATTGGGTTCTTTCACAACCCCTTCAAATCGTTCAATGAAGCTGACCGAAAGGATAGCAAAGTCGAACACCAAGAGATACCGATATACCAAGATTTTTCTGAATCCTTTTTTGGTGACACCAAAATCTTGTGGGAGATTTGAAAGATCATCTATGTCATGCTTAAACACAACCATGAAAAGGTGAGTGAAATTTGCAGCAACTGAGCGATTCACTGCCATTCCGAACGGTTCTAGGTTACGGTCCTGGGATGATCAGTATGGTGCGCAAGGGTGCGCATATCCAAACATATCAAATTTTGGAAAATTTAAGGTGGAGCCCAAAAAAAACCAAAAAGACCCAAAAGAAACACTAGGAAGATTCGCTTTCCAGACCCAATTGTCGGATCCACACGTTTGTTTACGCTTCAACGTTTCCAGAATACATATTCACCACTCTTGACGAAAAAAAACACCTTTTCGATAGATTGAAAGAACCTGTGGGTAGGTTGTGCACTCATTGCTGTTGGTTGGATTTCTATATGTTGCCGAGCTGATTAGCTGGATAAATCTCACACTTTGTTGGTTTGCTGAACTGTCCTGTCCATACCTTTACTGGTTAAATCCCACATTTTCTGATTGAGTCCTCATTGTTTTGTTGGTTAAACCGATATTGTTGCTTAGACACTTGGCACCTTTTTTTGGTTAGATGGCATTATATTGCATTATTTTATCACATTTTACTGGTTGAATAGATTTGCATGTTTTTTGGACGCTTGCTTCCCCAGATTGCATTCCCAACATTCTTTCTTCTTCATTTCCCCGCATCATTGATGCATGGTAAAATATCCAGATTGCATACAACTGCTGTTGGTTATTCTACTTGGGGTGACCCTTCCAGAAGAGCCCCCCATTTACAGATTGATATAACTTGTTTATGTTTGTTTATCAACTCAACTGTGGATACATCCAGCATAAATCCCGAATGTAGACCCTCCAAGGTACCGATAAAAATGCGTATTTTCAGATTTCACCTCATAGTTTTAGTCTTGTTTTGGTACTTCTACCTCAATTTTGACGGGGTACTTGGAGGGTCTTGGTAGTTAATCTATGTTAATCCAAGCAACAGAAACCTCTCGGACCAGACCGAAATGGCGCGTTTCTTGCTCCAGGTGGACGGCGGAACGTGCCAAGAATGCGCAGGACGTGTCCGGAAATGGGAGCTTGAAGCTATAGAGGCCAATGCAATATGAGACTTGAACAGGATATAGTGGTTGTAATGGCTACAACGATTATAATTTATAACATTTAATAACGGTCAACTATAAAATGGGTATATATATAATATGTATGTATATATTGATATAGATTATATGACTTGAATTGAACACCAAGTGGATGATATAATGGTTGCAGACATGGTTTCAAAAATGGTTTCATACATGGTATACAATGGGTATACAACAACTTTGATTTATATCTCATTGACTAAAGCAGTATACATATAAATTTGTTTTAGTGAATGAATATGGGTTTGTACCAAGTGAAATTTACCAATTTACCAACACCTTCCAGTCACAATGATACATAAGCCCCGAAGCTAGTTGATGTCAATGGTTCAATGGGTTTATAAACCAACTCAAAACTGGTGGGGGGTCATTTTTCTATGCATTGGGTTGTTCCAGAAAGAGTGGATAGTGAAGGTTTATAATGGGATACTGTTGTCCTGGTGCTGACTGTTTGTGTGGCGATCCTGGACAATCCAACATATCTGGTGATTGCCAACAGATGCAATACAGTAGCAACAAGAATGGAGATTTGGGGCAAGAAAAGCCATCTATTGCTGACATCCCAGATTTTTTGGGTTCAATTCCGTGCTTCATATAGTTGGATCACAAGTTTGCAGGTTTGCAGGTTTGGCAGAAGTGGTTTAAAGGAGCAGGAGTATTATCCCATGTTTTATTGGGTGGCAAAAGTGAAATTTACTGTAGATGTTCGCTTCATTCGATTGGGGACAGAGTGGATCTAAGTGCTTTTTTTGGTGGTTGTTTTCACGTCTTTCTTCTCATCTCGGTTTGGACTGAATAGTGGCGACTTGGCTACTTTGGGTTGAACCCCCAGTTTGCTTGTTCGGAAGGGCAATCTCCCAACAAATTAAATCATTAACAATTAGCTTCATTCCCTTCTCAGCTTTGTGACTTGATATTGAGGCCGGGCAAATTCATAGTCTCAAGGAGTGACTGCGTTTCTTGGTGGGCTCGTTGTTGGGTCATTTCTTCATTTGTTGTGAATGAAGTGCTGCCTCATGCCGAAAGGCATCGCCAAACCAAAGTCTCCAACCCCGTTAAAGACATGTTGAAGGCGTGAATTTCTATCGGCGGAAAACGCTTTGAATGAATAATCTGAGTTCTTGACAAAAGCAGATCGTGGACTTGCTGAACATGCCTTTCGCTTGCCTGGGCGGGGGGGGGGGGCGGCGTTTTTTAGCTTCTACGAAGTCCTCAAGCTGCACAGGCGTCTGGACAGGGACCCGCTCTGTGGTGTGCTGCTGCCCGCCGCCCGGCCCACCACAGCCCTACATTACATAGTGCTGGATGCAACAGAAGTGTTTCAGCATCAACTCCCTCTTCCAACTCCAGACAGTTGGTCCTGCAGGACACAGCCATACCCATCATATATCTCCATTAACGTTGGTTTCATCCCCATTTTGTTCCACGGGAAAAACATCTCCATCTCCCCACCGCGAGCACCGTTCCAGGACGGCGACAGCGTCACCAGTCGCGACACCTCTGCCGGAGCAACTCGGATCGCAAGGGAAAGACACCAGGAAAAAAAAATATAGTTGGTAAAGTCCGAATATAACCCAACAATAAACTCACCATTTGGGGATGGTTTGATAGTTTGTACCACCCACTTGTGGTAACATTGGGGATGATTTGATTGTTGTACACACCACATTATGTAGGGTGTGTACGCATTTCATGATTTTGCATACGTGGTGAGTGTCTTGCTCATTTAATCCGAAAAACCTTCAATTCGATGGTTTATCATCATGTTCATTGATTGCCAGTTTTTTTTCCATTGTTTTCAGAGACACCCGTATGGCTGACATACAGGTCCCAACGTACCATTTTGGAGGTGGTAAAAAAAGTTAAAAAAAAAAACCATGCCTGGAGAAGCATCCAACATCTTGATTGTTGTCATCACCGGGAAAAAGTTGCAAAGTAAACTTGCTGATCCAGTAAAATCGCTGAGATGACCTGCAAATAGCGGGAGATTTTGGACCCGATTTCTGGGAGCTCACCAGGGTCACCAAATGTCAATCCAAAAAAGTCAGCCAATGTACAAGGTCGCACACTCCAGTCACGAGCCACACAATTGCCTATCATGTGGAAAAACATAGAAACCTTCCCAGGGATCTTGATTTTTTTGAACTACCGCAACGGCAGCATGTTTTCAGCCAAAGTTTCTTGGGAGGAATGAACCCCCAAACTACGCCACCAAGGCCTCAGGTAGTCGCAATGTGGCTCCAAAATGCTCCAAATGTTTTCTTTTTGCCAGATATATTTGATTGTTTTGTTGGTTGCTTCCCCATGTCATATATGTCATGTTGCTTAATCAGGTCTCAATTCTGGGTATAGAGTATAGATCCCGATTTCCAGTGGTTCAATCATGTTCAATCCCAATTTAAGCGTCAGATCATGTCAAATCCATCTTTTTATCTGTGTCAGATTTGTGTGGGTGAGATCCCATCCATATGGGGATGAGTCAAAACCTAGTATTATATATCAATTCTAATGGGATGAACATCCATAAATCCCAGCTATTTTGGGGTGAACAGAAGGTACCAGGGTTTTGACTCATAGCCGTATTGGTCCAAGGTTAAATATCCAATTCTAGTGCTTAAAATCATGGTGAAAAATCATGGAATCCGTCCCTGGGGACTGTCGATGAACTGAGGTAGAGGACCATTCCAATCCCTCCTCACGGTCCAATAGCGATGTGGGCTTGAGGCGGGAAACCATGGGGGATTGTGGGAATTGGTTGGGATTTCATGAAAATCAACGTGGGATTTAGTTGGGATTAGCCCCAATATATGGCCATGTTTATCGGGAAAATTATTGAAAAATGCTATAGGAATATAGGTTGAAAAATAGAGAGGACCCCCGAATCAAACGACTCATAGATTGGTGCTGTAAGTTGGTAACTTGGCAAACAATTGGATTCATGGTGGTTATATCATTCATGTGTATATATATATATATTATACACATATTTCCTGATTGTATGAAATATATCTATATACATATAGATGGGGTTATAAACCAAGTTATAACTTGGGGAGACTTCCTGATACTTGTCCTTTTTCCGCTTGTTGGATGACAAATAGGGGGGGACTTCTATTCAACAATATGCAGGTAAATGATGGTAATGATGGTAACTGATATGCCAAATGGACCTTTCTATTTTCCCAAAAGTTAACCACGAATTGGATTATTCACTACCTGGTAGCCATTTGGCTATTTGCTTTTCAAGATGGAGGATGTATGTAACCAAGAATGTATGGTGGAAAAAAAAATCATGACATGATGGATGAGGATGTATATATAACTATATATTTAAAACTATATATATATATATATATACATATGGGGTATGTAATGGGATATTGTTGGGATGTCATGTGGATACAATGGATGTACTGGGGATGGAAGAGAGATGTAATGACGATTTAATGTGGTTAGAACACCAAGAAAATGGCGATTATGCATGACTATAAATGGTGGACCAGTGGGGTATCGGTATCAATTCACCAATTTTATTTTATGTGTACATGCTGTACATAAAGGTGAAACATAGCCTCAACAAATGATCTGGGAAACCATGGGGTGCAAATCTACAGGAGACAATGGATTTGACCATCAAATCCAAGGGTTTCTTGCGACATTTACCCTTACTTACCCTCCAGGAAACCGATATGGAAATCCATTAGGGTACCCTAGGGACATGATTTACATATGATGCATTTTCCATATCTTTGGAGGGCAAACTGCGCATCAGATGTTCAGTGAACTTGACATGTTGTTGATTAGTAAACACAAATAGCAATTCAAACAAAATATGCAGACTTAACAATAAACTCGATAGATTTATCCAATGAGTGTGCAAGAAATAACGTCGTATTTTTCACCAAAAAAGCCGTTACTCTGCAGCAGTTTCACAACGTCAGGCCATCGACGTCTCGTTGTGAAACGACGCCCAAATGGATGTCATGCCCAATAGCTGCCAGTACCATGCTCGTTCTCACCATCTGGACGCTTCTAAGTCTACCCTACAAAAACTGTCTTGCTTTGACTCAATGGATTGGTTGAGGGATACTGTAATTTGCAGGAACCCCTCCCTTTCTCATGAAACAGCCATGGTTTGCTGTAGATTTTGCATTAAACGAATCCAGGGGGTTACCCATTTTGTGGATTAGAAGAAAACTATGTTCTTTAGCTCAACACAACTCATTGGTTATGACGCTAACATTCACCCCACAGATCCAGGAAAATCCATGATTCACCCGCCTTGGACGCTCTCGGGTAAACAGAACTACTGGCAAGGGACAAACACATTGGCAGATGATATACCCTCTGGTAATTTTGACAAAGCTATGGAAAGTCACCATTATATAGAATAAACACGGAAAATCATCAAATTTGAAAAGGAATCAAAACGGTCAATCACCATTTTTTTCAAAATAAAAAATGGGGATCTGCACGAATTTGTCAGTTCGCAAAGCCTGAAATGAGCCGCGAAGCCTTGACATAAAATGGCAGGCCGGAAGCGCTCGGCGCGTTCGGGCAGCCAAGCCGTGGGGCGCACTCACTTCAGGTATCTTCAGCTTTTGAATCATGTATATTCAAAAGAACATAGCTGTGAACTCGGCCAAAACTCAGGAGGGCATTTGCTTTCAGTCTGTTGGACTATGCAGTTTGACCTTTGATTTCCGAAATTTTCCGAATGTGTTTCTTGTTACTTCCCAACATCGTAACATCGGCTGTGCAGTTTCCAGACTATTTAGATGGGTCTGTCGCAAAGAACAATGTGAATCGTGAACATGATCATAAACCACCGGATTTTGAGTACCTTGTTTTCAGACGAACCCGTACTTGTATGCGTTTAGATTCATTGTCATTGGTTAGATACTTTATAGCCTTGACACATTGCTGCATACCAAGGCTTCACCAAGGCTCCATTCATGCCACACAGACCGAATATATATGAATATATGGAGTTCATTGTGTAGGTCTTTTGGATGAAATCATGTCGTTCCAATTAACGTTCGAACATGTTCGAATAATTTCAAGGTTTCTGAAATAATACGAAACAAGATTACTCCACAATATTTCTTGTCAGACTACATGGCTTTAAACAACAACTTTCCTTTCTTCCTTGGCACCAAGAGAGGCCTGAAGTTGAGAAAGCAATACCTGAGAGGTGGGTCCTGATGACCGAGAGGGGAATGACGTTCACAAAAACCCAGAAGTTAGCCTGGTAAGACTGGTATTTCACTCCAAAATACATTGGATTCATAGGATGTCCCCCTAATTCTAATGGATGAGTCATGATTATCGGTCTCCATGTAAAAAACATTTAATGAAACACATGCTAAGAGCACCATTGTGAGACACACCCATATGTTGGCTTGAACGGTTCTAGTGGATCTGTAGGGTTCTGACGGAATCATACACGCCCCTACATTCCTGTCAGGTGAATCAGTCCACACATGTCCGCGCAGTATTTTTTTAAAAAATGAAACTGCTCAATCGAAGACAGCACTGTATGACAGTAGGCGTATTTGGCAACAATCAGGGATTCCCAACATCCCAGGACATTAGGGAGGGTTGCATGGCTAGTTTTAAGCTGTGAGTGCGGGATGGCAGCGAGATCCCTTGAAATTGATGGGACATTTATTGAATAGTAATAGGATCCTTGAACCAGCAGGACAAGCATGCGTTCCCCGCTTGCGCGGCATAGGGCAATGTGTACCTAGTAAATGGAAGCTTGCAGTAGAGAGTCTATCAAGAATGCGCCTGAGCAGGATCCATGGGCGAAGGTCGATCCGTGGAAGTCATACCAACCCGTTAGCATTGCGGGTGCTTCCAGTGCTGGTCCTCATAGCTTGCAGCAATTGGAGCACTGCATCCAAACTGCCATTATGGCCAAGCTGCCTGCTTCCCAGCCGATGGAGCAAGATGACGCCCCTGAAAGGATTGCGGTACTTGAAACACAGGTTCAACAACTCATGTCCAAGCAACAAGCCATGGAGACTCAGTTCAAGGATTTCACTCACCAAAGCACCCAGCAGTTGACTGCCATGCAGGGTCAACTCAACGCACAGAGCCAGCAGATTCACGGGCAGCTGGAATCGCAGTCTCAGTCAATCCAGGCCCTGTTTGAGGCTCAGATGTCGCAGATTAGAGGTCTCCTGGCCAAGAGGCCGCGTGATGACAACAGCATGGAATGATGATGTGGGGCGGGGCCACTCGAATCGAGCCCTTTTGGTGCTTTGTTGTATGGAGGTTTGTTTTTGGTTTGTCTTGCTATTGTCTGGTGCCAGTTTTGTCTGGTGTCTGAAATTGGGCATAAAATGGTATAAATATGTATAAATACAACGGTTTATCAGCATAATTCTGTTGGAATTGCATTTCAAGACGGACCAATTAACATCTGTTAGAATGGTTCACGTGGATTTCCTTTCTGATGGGACATGTTACTACAGGCTATGACCCAGGTATTCTGCTGCTAGGTGCCAAGAACAGGCACTAAAATGTCTCCGAATCAACTGGATCAAGGGAAGAATTGCAATTCAACTGGATCAAGGGAAGAATTGCAGGAACAGCCCCATGAAACACCCATTCTATCCCCATTCTGGGTGGTCTTCTACACCATTTTGGTTGGTTGATACTGCCAGTGTTGTTGCCCTTTGTTGGTAAACAAAAAGCCAGCCCTCTCTGGTCAGAAAACCCCAATGACGACCCAGTGATTTTTGGTACGGGAATCAAACATGCATAAAAGTGGACAATCTCCCATTTGTGGATGAATTTCCCTGCTATGAACCTCCATTTGGTTCGGGGATTTCCTGACATGTTTTGATGACACGGTTGGCGCGGCTCGCTAGGCCCGCTTCCCCAGCCAAGGGCAAGGGCAAAGGCGGGGCGGCCAGCCCAGGGAAGAAGTGGCCCAGTGCCATAAAATGACCTATCATTTTTGGAGGGTTTCAATTTTCAATCCCCACCGATGGTAAATCACTAGGGATGGTCTAGCAGTGGGTCTACTCCATGAAGAAGTGGCTTATAACATCTTATAACCTAGTGTATAAGTTGATATGAGCCACATAGATATCCCATATAAGGGACTTACAACATGGTTCTTGTCCACGAAGCAAGTGGGATGGATGTTAGTTTTCAAGGGGTTCATCCAGTCAGCAATTAGTTGAAGTTCCCTATTGATTGCATCTGTGATTGATGTTGGACATATTTGCAGTTGGATAGGTGAAGAGATAAACCAACTCAACTGTCAAGATCCTGAATGTGGAGACAGGCACAACCAAGCATCACTAGTGTTCGTCATTTTCGATTCTGCTGATGCTTGTCCAAAGGCCTTTTGTTCCCCACCTGCCAGGGGAGGGTCTCTAGAATTCATGGTTGCGAGGTGGTGCCCCTCCTCCAGTTGAGTTTGTTGGTTTGTAATCCCCGTTAACTCCTTCGATATGAACCCCTCAACCCAAAGGTTATTGGAGTTGGGGCACCAACTAAATCCCATTCCATGAAATCAGCATTTTCGCTGGTTCAATCACCATTTCCCTATGGGTTTTCCTATGGTTTCCCCAGGGTTTTCCTATGGCTCCAGGCTCGGCGCCCAAGGCACCTCCCAAGGCCAAGGCTAAGGTGCCGAAGGGAACTGGGAGGACAACTTGGAGGAAAACTTCGGGAATACCTTGGGAAAAATGGCACTACCCTCTGGTAATCAAACATGGCAATGGAAAATCCACCATTCATAGATGATTAATTAATGGAAACCATGGATTTTCCCATCAAATATAGGGGTTTCCGGTTTCAATTGTCCCTTTAACCAACCCAGTGACCTTCGGAAAAATGCCACTAATGCCAGGGAAGAAATTTGGAACAATCTGGGAATAATTTTCGTAAAGGTGGGAGAATTCGACTGTATATATATATATATATACATATATATATAGCTGTATATAGAAACAATAAAAAACACATGTAAAATCTTAGGACCTCCAGGAGAATCTGCAAACATGGATGGTTTGTGGGTATAAGAGCCAACCAAGAATATCATAAATTGGGATACGTCATGGAATATAATTGGTAATAGACAGTAATAGCATGATATTTGGTTGGTGCAAGACAAGTGTAGGATTAGGGTCTCACATGTGCCATGGCAGACGCTGACTCAAACATCTTGAGGCTGCTGTCCAGCATTGGCTAAACGGTGAGAGTGATTTGATTGAGATAGAAACTTACACGGTGCAAGAGAAAATATGCCTGGAATATTTCCTTCAGTCCTGCCAAACTCCCACTCATGGAAGTGATGGTGAATCACAGTACCTTCTCACGACGCTTCGGTTCCACCTCGAGCGATGGAAGCCAAAGATGTCACGAAATATTTGGCTCAACCTGGGTCCTTGGCTGCTGTGATTCGCATTGGAACGCTTTGCTCCAAGGTATTCAGTGAAGATGGACACTGAAATCGTGGCGATGTATACATATACTATCATATACTGTATTTGGTTTTGCCTGAACCGCATCGTATGGAGCAATCATTAGGTGTTGGTTTTGCGTTGCCCCTCAATGCCCTATGTTCCAACCAATTCTTTTCCGGAAAACTTCAGATTTCCAAATCAGCCTTAAGTGGAATTCTTTGATGCATCTAGATAACAAACTACTAGTGTGTTTTGCAGGCAAAAGACTGTAAAATGTACAGTATATTCAACAGATTTCAAAAGATAGCTGACGAATGCTGACGATGCACGTGAAGCAGAAGGAGCCAAGGATGACCCAACTCAAGTTCAGGTTGCTGCTTGGCTGGCTTATCGAGTCCCTGGTAATGGCAAGATGTATCACAGGAATTCAATGGATCCGCAACTATTGCAGTAACTATCAATTGTCAGTTTGATCATGCTAGTACTGATTCCTTGAAATTGAATCCAGACGCAAATGGTTTAGATCAAATAATGCACTTATTTCAAGAATTCCACTTGAAGATAGGTACCCTCTCGTACTCCTGGAAAGCTTTATAATCTATATTTATATTCACTCGATCGAAGACTTCCGCGACCCCGTGGCAGAAAAACAATATTTTGGTAGATTGCTGGAAGCGACCTTGACTTCTTGGACAACATGTGTGGTAAAATACCTCGTGCCATCTCACGCTCTTAGCTGGTTCCAACGATGTTTGAAAATTTCAACGAAGCTAGTTTTACGGCTGAGGATCTACTGACTCGAGCTGAATTTCATCAACCACAAACTAACTAGTTGACATCAATCAGCGGCTACATATCTGAATATATAAATTCGTATTCCACCAACCAGCCTCAATAAATCTCTTCATAACATCAATGAACCATATTTTTAAGGCTGGTTGCTGGAAACTCGTCCAGGTTTTTGAGCGACCCGTTTTTCAACGGTTTTCATGCCAGGCCAAAAACCATCATTCAGCAGCAGTTTCCAACGGCTTTGTGACGCTGCACTGGCATGCCTGGGATACCCGGGTGCCCGGTGCTGCCCGGGGATGGATGAGAGCTGCCATGGCCATGGCATGGATGGTGTGAAAGGGTATCGTAACAAATCCCCGGTTTCATCGTCATTTTCTTCATTAAAGTTGCCACATTATGCCTTTTTGGGCTATGATATGCCTATAGTATGCTTATACAATTATATATTTTATGTAGAAATATATATTATTTTTTTGGGCGCACACATTGGCTTCGAATCCAGCTGCTAAGCAATTATCTAACCCATCATGGTGCATCTGAGAGTTGATAGGGGAGCGAGGTACAGAAATGATTGTCACGATGAATGGAGCATACGTTAACCTATGGTATGTTTACTTGCACCTGAACCTTTTTTTTTGGATGTTGAACTTAATACCACAGTCAGATGATATGGGCACTGGCAAAACCAATTTCATAGCCCAACAAGTCAGATGCAGTCAGTTTTGGGACTGGGATCGGCTTTAGGTAACCGGTGTGATGCAGACTGTGGTGGGTTCAGACAACGGAAGACTGCGATCCCTGATTAGATGTTAAAAGATGTTAAAAGGGAAACCGAGGAAGTGATTCATTTCCTGAGTGAAGGTGGTCTTAATGTTTCAAAATTCATCCCTACTCGCGATAATGATGCTAGTTGACTGGTAAATGTTTCTTTCAGCCGTGCCACCGGCAAGCAAGAAGCACCAAGCAAGAAAAAAAGGGGTTGTTCCAGTGGGCCAGCCCATTATAAGGGAAGATGATAGCCACAAGAGGGGATGATTTGTCATTTTAAAATCATATTGACCAACATTTCTGCCTTGTATCTGGGGTGCTGCGAGCAACCCAGCGGCCCGCCATGGAGCTGATGATATTGGAGGGTCACCACTTATTAATGACATGTCTTTTTCATGATGAACCACTATGAACCATTACTGTAAAAACATTATTAACCACTGTAAACCCCACTATCAACCATTATTGATATATATGTATATATGTATATTAGTATTATCAACCATTATTAAGCATTGTTAACCATGGTTCTTCAAGGTCACCATGGTGAATTTCTGAACTCAAAGATGCACCTTGATCAGTCTCAGCACCTCTCAGGTCATCAAAGAAGACGAGAAACTGGAGAGCAAGGCCGGCATGAAAGAAATGGCGTCTACCCTCTTGTCATCAAACGGCTAGCTGGTAAATGCTCTGTGAATAGAGGTTTATAGCTGTGAACATCAACTATAAATGGGGGATTTCCAATTGCTATGTTTGACAAAGCATGGCGGTCACGGTGGTACAGTGGTTACTCGTTGGATATTTCCATAGTCAAGGTACTCTAAAACAAAACATCACTTTAGGGATGGTCATGTCGATTTGAACAATTCAATTCATAGTGGTCCCAAAGAATTGGGAATTCTTCATGGTGGGACGAGCCCGCGACCTCAAAAAGTAACCCATTTAACCTGACTATGGCACAGTCAGTGTGATCATATAGAAGTGATCCCATCCGCCGTGTGGGTCCTCCAAATTGATATAGCCATATATGGCTATATATTGCTGGAGTTTCTGGGGTGGTATTTAAATGTATTTAATACACTAAGTTACTGGAAGGGATTTCAATGTTTGTCATGTAACTCAAATCCTTGGAGTTTTACGACAAAACCAGAGAACTTGATGGATCGCAAAAGTTGACTCATCCCGAAAGGAGAGAGGTCGTCATGAGCCAATTGAACCATGAACGCGTCCTTCCTCCATTGATAGGGGGGTTTTCATGGATTTTCCAGCTATCCACATTTGATTGCCGGAGGAGTTCTACCCATATCCGCATCATAGTCCCCATTTATATATTAAATCCCTATCAAATCCATATATGAAATCCCTATGAAATCCATATATTCAATATCTATTAGATCCTTACTAGATCCCTATTAAATCCTATTCGATCCCATTTTTAATCCTCCTTTCATCGTTTCGACTCATCGCTTCACCAGGACGTGTTCCTGTCTCGGCTGGAAGTCCAGCTCTTGGCTGGGTATGGGGGGAACTTTTCGTGGTTTTGGGGCGACCCGTTTGAAGAAACGCCCAACATATCCTCTGGTAAACAAACATAGCTATTGAAAATGGCCATTTATAGTGAATTTTCCAAATTAAATATTGTGATTTTCCATAGTTATGTGGCTGTTTACCAGAGGGTAAGCCGCAGCTATGAAAGTTGAATAAGTTTAATCAACATGTGTTTTCGTGAGAGAATCAGGGTGTTCTTTTCAAGACTGTGCTATGATTGTGGTTCCAAATTGGCAAAAAAACACGGAATCCGATCTGTTTGTTTTTGTTCCCGTGACCAAAAATGGGTGTAGGGTTGCTTAGCGAATCAGAGCGAATCAATTCGGAGCCAAAGCCATTGATAGGTATGGAGTATGGATGATGCCCCACCAACAACAGCGATATAGATTATATATATATAATATAAATTATATATAGATTATTTATTTATATATAGATGATATAGCCACAGTATGGTTTCCAAACATATCCCAAAAATGGGATCCTGCTCCAGTGAACTCCTCGGCATTCCACATGGGGCTGGTTGGCTTGCGCTGGACACTTGCCGCAGGCTTTATGGTATCGCTGATGTCCAAATAGATATGATAAGCTAATGTTTTTTGTTTTTTTTCGACTATAGGCAAGGAAACCATTTTTTAAAGTATGGACATCGATGAAGACAACTGCCCATATGGCTATGTGGGAATGGTCGTATCATATGCTATCACCTTGAATCATGACAGTTAAGTGTTGGTAGTACCAGGTACACCCCAGACATTTATAAGATGGAATCCGAAGATGGATATACTCAAGTCATCCCAAGTCTGGGTCAATCTGGGATAGTTACGTTAAACATGTAGGAGTACTTCAATCTTTTGCTACTTGGTGAGGATGTAGTAACCTTACCAAATCGCTAGGAAATACAATATGCAGAGATATGCAGAGTATCTAAGCTTGATCAGATTGATCAAGATATATGTTAGCATACAGGTGTTGTATATATTCATGCAAAGTGGGGCTGGTTTATAACTCCAGTAGCAATGGTACTCACAACCACAGTATTCATGGGGTTTGTTAACAAACATCACTGATAAGGGCCCCCACGTTTTACATATATAAACCGCCATGATCACCACGTCTTCTCTCCGGGCGAGAAAACAGGCCTTAAAGATGGCCGAAGGAGATGGAGGCCACGGAAAGCCCTGCCCAAACGAAACCATGCGGATTGCCACGTAATTGATAAACCATAGGAAAACCATAGGAAAACCATTGGTTAATGGGATTTTATAGGGATTTTAATGGGATGAATGGGATATACCCTCTGGTAATTCAACATAGCTATTGAAAATGGCCTAGTCGAAATAGTGGATTTTTTCCATGAAAACATTGTGATTTTCCATAGCAAACTGTCTGTTTACCAGAGGGTAAATGTGAAAATGGACCAAATATGACAAAATGATCAACGACTGACTTTTGAATCTCCAGGCTGTGGCTTGGACCACAAAGTGGGGGTCTTCAACATGCAGGAGGGATGGATTGCATTCATTACCCTCTGGTAAACTAACATAGCTATGGAAAATCACCATTTTTCATGGGAAAATCCACTATTTCTATGGCCATTTTCAATAGCCATGTTTAACTACCAGAGGGTAGTTAGATTACTATAGATCTACCTTGATCAGTGTATATCGGTAGTATGACTTCCCATCCGCGGTGATCCTGTTTAGGACTGGGCAATACTTACTGGGTGACCTTGTTCGTCTACAGCAAGGAGATCACGATTGACAGGTGGCACAGGATCAGGAGCTGAAGACGCAGCGTACAAATCAGGCTATGGTGGCCACAGCAACTTCGACGGAGATTCCTGCGATGGTGCACACCCTTTGAATACTTAACACCCCGTTTATCATCGTTTATCTATATCCGTTGTGTTTCCTGTCAGCAGTCAATGCTTTTCCTTACTCTCACAGTCTTTGGTCATTCATCGGGTCAAACTGACCCTTGCAAAAGGGTTTATGATTCCAATCAACACCAAAGAAAAATCAAATTACAAAATTTGGATCCCCAACTCCAATGGTCTATCATCGATGCTCCCATTTCCAATTGTCACTTCGGAGTATCCCTCATTTTTTTACAACCCCATTAACGGTTTGCATGACCCTGTCTACCTCCGGATGTTTTCGGTTATGGTGAATCTGTGAAATGCCGGGGATTTTCACGTTCACCCATTGTTTTTTTGAGTTGAATCACCACCTTTTTTGTTGTCTACTTCCGACGCGATGCATGTTTCCAAAAATCTGGACTATTCAGTGACTATGTGGAGGTTTCCTAAAATAGGAGTACCCCCAAATCATCCATTTTAATAGATTTTCCATTATAAACCATCCATTTTTGGGTACCCCCATTTTAGGAAACCCCCATGTATATATAACATGAATAAACCCTCAAGGTTCTGCAGCAAATCTGAGCGTTGGGCTTCACCACAAGGTGGTGCCCCCAAATGGTGAACAGAACTGCGAGAACTTTGGCAACTACGGATGTTTATAGCAGATATGACTATAGCACACTATAGGATTCAAACTGGTACTAAATTACTACACAACAAACATGATAGGCCAGGCTGATATTCTAGCCATTGTTTATAAACCATTGCAATCCAGTTGATTATAAACCAGTGATATCCAGCAAGCATTTCTCGGTTCAAAACCACGACTGATCCAGACACGACAATGGAGAGTCTGGCTCCACAGTGCCGGACCCAGTGACCAGAGACGGCGCCAGGGAGACAGGCAAACGTTTTAGCCGGGCAGACGGGCCAACGTGAGGTCGGCTTTGAGATGAATTCATATGGATTATAGAAAGCACCAAGAATATAGAAAAGTAAGATCCTTACATCATCCTACTTAGTGATGAGGTGAATATGACCTTTCAGTATCTTTTTGGGAGTTACTCTATGATCTCTATGTAATATGGATGGATATTGGATTTACGATTGATGTACTGTGGATTACCATGGATCTATATATATATATATAGATATGGATTAATTTGGATTGATATGGACTAAGAACATTCAAACTGGGGATGCAACCAGCAATGAATCGGTGAATTGGGGCAATTTCTAGCGACCTCACTTGCTCATGGAGGAATCATACCAAGAAATGCATGTTTCTGGTTCAAAACTTGTAATGTACAGTTTGCCCAGCACAAATGATAGAAGATTTACCTGCAAAAACGCAGATTTCTGATTTGCATTGATCATACAGAATGGCTCTTATGGGTCCTTCTTTGGTTGTCCAAATTTTCTACTAGCGATACTCTCTGTGATAGGGGTCGCAACCTCGAAGGGTCAGAAATGGGTTCCATTCGCAAGTGGAGTTCGGAATCTTGGGTTTACCCATGCATCCCAACCAGAGCAATGCCTGAAACCCTGCTACCTTATACTACTTGGAACTCATTTCATGGCCCAATGGGGCCTGTGCATGTTTCTTCAGGGATTTGTGTACTCCATTGTAAATCTTCAACCACAAAGACCTAGGTACATTGTACCTGGAGGGCTTAAAAGGTGGTCCCCCCTGTCTAAAAGAAACTAAGGGGACTCCAACTAGCTATAAACTAACTTAGCTGGAGTTGTAAACTATATTAAACTAAGTCAGCCGACGAACTAGGGCACCCTGTAGGCAGTTGTTTTGGTGATGACGACCCTTGCAACGGGTTACCTTGGTGAGGCGTTTTTTTTTGTAACGGTTACTGCAAGGTGGGGCCCCAAAGGATAGCTGAGTTGGTGAACACAACTCCGATAACATCCGATAACTATGGTTTATGAATGTTTATGATATGTTTATGGATGTTTATGGTAGATATAACTATAGCATGCATGGGGCTTATAAACTGACTTACAACCGGTGGGGCCACCTTTGTGTACTTTTGTCGAGGTTGTTTTGCCTAAAACGAGTTCCTGTACCTTGGTGAAGACTTTTCAAGTACAGTATCTAAATGTATCTAATGTTGTTGCTATTTTGATGATTTTTGATAGGCACATATTTCAGACATAGCTAAACATGCAGAATTTTGATGTTACTTGGCAGTTGGATTATACTCATTCGGTGTTGAGGGCAGCCAAGGTGCCTCGCAAATCTTTTGCTTTTTTGCCAGGCAAAATTGCATCCCCTAGAACGAGAATGGAACCACAAAAATTCGCTGCGGAAGATGACTTTTCCCATTGGACACAGCCTTTTTCAGTATCAACACATTCGATTTGTGTTTTTTGTTTGACAATGAAATCCACAAATGTCCGTTTTCTTCTGCCGAATGAAAGTGAAGTGAAATCCCAAATGTTCCAATGTCTCAAGGCCCGGCATCTTCACTTGCTCCCAAGAAGTGGAGGCGACCTGGGGTGTCAGTGCAGGGGTGCCACCCAGAATTGGACAATGTGGGACCAGTCCAGTCATGTTTGTTGGTTTACACACCTCATTAACTATAGATAGTTATAAGATGTTCTAAGATGTTATGAGTTATAAGTATCATAAACCATCACAGTTATTGGACATAGTTCCGCAGCAATAACGGCACAAAGCATGTGTTGTAGTCTACCAGTGAGCTGCGAGGTGAGAGGATCTGACATCCAACAGCATACTGTACACTTTTGGTCCGCAAATGTGTCCTAGGTATCCTCAGCTTATCTCAGCTTAGTGAATTTTCTGGCTGAATTGATGATACTCATGATGATCATGGCTTTGCTGAAGATATCTGAAGATGAATGTGGCTGTTTTCCAATGGTTAATCCACGCTTTGGGGAATCTATACTGTTTTCTTCTTCTTCTTCTTCTTCTTCTTCTTTTTCTTCTTCTTCTTCTTTTTCTTCTTCTTCTTCTTCTTTTTCTTCTTCTTCTTCTTCTTCTTTTTCTTCTTCTTCTTCTTCTTCTTCTTCTTCTTTTTCTTCTTCTTCTTCTTCTTCTTCTTCTAAGTCGCCTCAAGCGGATCGAAGCATTTCATCAACATGAAATCAGGTGGTCGGATCAGTCATAGTACCCAGAGTCCGCTGAACCGGCACACAACGAGGCCCTATGAGCTTTGCAAAACTGATGGAAAAAAAAAACACCCAGTCCTCCGGATTCCCCCATATTTTTCTATTGCAATACAAATTTGAATTTGATCAGTTGCGCCCCCTTTTGTTGGCTGGTAAGATCCCAATTATGATGACTAAATCACACGTATTTTGACGCCTAATTCCATGTGTTCCTAGAAATCACATGTTTGATGGTAAAAATGCAATTTGAGGATACTCTTTGGTAAATTAACATAACTAGTGAAAATCACAACTTTTATAGGTGAGGAATCTATAAACATGGTGGTTTGCGCTTTTTATGTTAATTTACCAGAGGGTATTCTGGGTGTTTTTTCCTCCCCAGAGAACTCCGTGTTGCACGGCCACCGGAATGTTCCTCGGTTTCTTAAGAGGTTCCAATGGCCATGATGGAACGCTACTGGAAGAAGAGGGACAGCTTCGCACCGCGCAGGCATGGAGTTTTCACCGCAAAGAGTCACTTGAGCAATAGGGATTTACCAGCCAAAATACGGATTTAACATGATTTTAGCCATGATTTTAACCATGAAAAGATGTGGATATAATGATGTAATTGATAAGTGATGGTTGGCCGATCTTTTTTTTAGACTCCCGGTTTTGTTGGTTCCGGTACATCCATTCAAATCGTATCTTTCGACAGACCCATTTGTCATGATGGAACTCGCATTGTATGTCCCATTGTCATTATAATCATCATATTCCCACTATATCCACCTATATCCATCTATATCCCCAATTTTCCCAAATTGTGATTGAACTCCTATTACATCCCATTATTTACCATTATATGACCATTCTATCCACCATTATGTGATATTATATCCAAGTTAAATCAATTGACATCCCATTCTATGGAACAAGAATAACCATCATTTGTCAGAGGAAAAAGCATCTCGCAAACTCCCACTTGTTGTAAGATCCATTCTCCACCATCATAAATCCATGGTAAACTTGTAAATCCTCTTAGATCACCTTATTTTGGACGAACATGGACGAACCCATCTATCAAGTTGGCTTAGGGTATTGAGATAATTCCAAGAACATCCAAGAACTATGGTTCATGGTAGATCTATAACATGATGAAGATTCCAAAACCTATGGTTTATGGATGTGTATGGTACATTGAACCTATTTATCTACAGCATCCAAGGGACCCAAGCCAGGCATTCGGTGGATGCCCTGGGTACCATCGACAGCACTGCGGGGCGCCAGTCCCTGCTGGATGAGTTTGGAGCCCCGGGGACTGGTAGACCTTCAAACCCCATGAAAGTTAGACCCTGGTTGATTGGTGATGAAATAGGGGAAAAAAAAAACATCCAAATTTGTTTATGAAAGATGAACTAACAGATTGTAGATATTGATGAACCAACTTGTAGAAGGTGTTTCAACTCCCATGTTTGTTCAGCAAATCCCATCCTTTTTGCAACCCCATGTTTGTTGGTCGAATCATATTTTTCTACAAATCCATCGATTTATTTGCAGTTTTTGGACAAACAACCATTTTGCTTGGCAACGTTTTTGGTTTGTTTTTGTTGACTCATCAGACTCCACGGCTTGTGTCAGGAAGAAGTTGCAGATGCTGGGCATCTCCTTGAAACGTCACGAACATCGGAATCAGGCGACCGGCCATCCGAACCTGGACCTGCTGGGCTGGACGTGTGATTTCGTTGAGCTCCTTCTTTTTTGTCGGGCAAAAATGGTGGTTTAATCTGATTAATGGGATTCAGTGAGCTCAGATCTTTCACAACATTTCACATTTCACAATCACTGGATTGGTTGAAGGGAAAATTGAAACCGGAACCCCCCATATGCAATGGGAAAATCCATGGTTTCCTGTAAATTTTCCCTTAACCCAATCCAATGACACTAGGGTCGAAGTGGATGTTTCGGAGAGCGATATCGAAGTAACGTGGGGCACCACCTGGTGGGATGATGGGGTCAATGGATGTAACGGAAAAGCATAAACCCTCCCCGTGTTGATGGTTGAAAAACCACCCAAAATTTGTAAATCTATCTAAATCTGGGGATAGTTTATTGCTTTACTAACATTACATGATTGAATTCTGAGACATGATGTTGAGGCATCGTTTTTATTTGATTTGTTGGATACACCACCGATCGTGGCTGATGATTTTTCATAGGTAACTCTAAAGAACCATTCGAGAGTGGGAACAAACCTTCAATGTCCAATTCACAAGTATCGACTATTGATTTTCCAACCATCGCAGATTGAAGATCTTTCGCAGCACTTCGATAGTTGGTAACTAGTTATTCAATAACGTTTCAAAGTGCTGGAAAGTTGCCCAACCATCGATTCACGACCCGAGTGTCCATCTTGAGTTTTGTACACCCCGAACCTTGGAAGTGTTTTTTTGAATCTCCCGGTGATCTTGCTGTCAATGGGGATATCTATCAACGCACCAAACCCAAAAACAAACACACAATGCCGGGTATCCAAGATTGAGCATGATGATGTTCCAAGTCTTGTTTAAATGGGGATGCGTCATCATGTGTCAACGTAAACATAAATGGTTTTCCATATAGTGAATGGTGTGATAAATGGTGATAAACATCCAATCAAGATGTTGAGTTAAATCCCAGCACCGGGGAAATTTCTGCTGGTATGACCCCCAAGAGTCCCAAGCATTAAATCATATTTGATCTAATTTGGTTTTGTCTAATAAAAATAGGTAAATTTGGAGTCAATATTTTCCGGGGAAAATGAAGGCCCGAATTTCAAAACACATATAATATAAATTGTAACATGTTTTAAATCCCAACATTAGAAAATGTCATAAATATGACCATGAAATACCGGGCAAATGGATTTTACCCTCCGGTAATCAAACGTGGCAATGGACATGGTTGGAAGATCTCCCATTTAGTTCGATGATTAGCCATAAACCTCTATTTAGTTCGTTGTTTTTTACCAAATGTTCCCATATTTTCCTACAAAATCATTTTTTTATACAGGAGTCCATTGCCACCTTTGATTGACAGAGGGTAAACCATATTAAGTTTCAGTAATGCTATCATATCCTAACATCACATTTCATAATAACTCTATATACATATATATATATATACAGACATATCCCTATGGATTCTGGATCCAAGTACCTTCTTAGGAAGTACGGCTGGGGTACTCGTATGATTTAGGGGGTTAGCCGTACCTTCACAGTGTCTGGATCCATAGGGATATACAATTAAATATCATATACCCTCTGGTAAATTAACATAGACCCTGAGAATAGTGATTTTTTAGAGGAAACTAATCTTCCAATCCCGATGACTGCCAGGGTCTATGTTAATTTACCAGAGGATAATTTTCCCATTTAAGCCTCTAAGCCATAGGAAATTCAGTGATTCCCAGCATCACCGATCGCAGGGTGTGAAAGGTGCCGAGGCCCTGGACGGGGGGCCTGGTGAACGGTCCAAAGTGGTGATTTGAGCAGCAAGAAATGGGGCTTTCCATGGGAAGTAGAGCTGATTTATGATAGCTAAGTTGGTGGGTTTAGAACTCCAATAGTTCTGGTTTCTGATAAAAAGATATAAAAAGATCACTATAGTATTCATTTCTTTATATAAACCAACTTGTAACCGAGGGGGCCCACATTGTGGTCATCAAGCATGGCATAACAATGGAAAATCACCTGTAGATGGAGATTTCTAGCTGGGAGAATGATCCATGAACAGGGGATTTTCCATTGCTATGTTTGATTACCAGAGGGTACTGTAGGCTGTATGGCAGATATATCATGTTCTATTTTGAATTTTAGGCAAATTACACCTGTTTTTGATTCAACATAACTTTGGAAACTCACCATGTTTATATGATTTATAAACCATGGCCATTTTCATCAATTTTCCAAAGCTATGTTAGATTACCAGATGGTAACATTAATTATTGAAATTGGATTTGTTTGATTCTTTTCAGGTATTCTATGGTATTCTATATACATTGGGAAAGTCTGGAAAGTCTGAATACCTCAAATTTGCTTGGCCACATGAACTCAATAGATCCCAGCGGGTTGACCATGGATCTCAACCAGCTGGATCTTCTTCTGTCCCTTGGCCAAGGGGAAAACGCAGTGTTTTTTTGTTTAAGACAATGTGTTTTGATGTCTTTGGTATGTTTTGTTGTTCCACCCACACGCTACTAGCAAGTTCTTGGTTCATGCTTGCCCCCTAATAATCAAATATGACTAGCATCTAGTTCGGGGATTTCCCAGCGGCCCGCCATGCAGCTGATGACACAGGAGGATATGCCATGGAATCCACAGTTACGGGTTTCGTAAATACCGCTATCGACTGCTTGGTCTCATCCAAGTTGTTGGTTTTCTCGACAATATAATATATAAAATCTTAATTTGTTTACTTGAAAAATGTGAACAAAACTGTCAAATCTTTAGTGATTTCACTGAGTGCCAACTCTTACTAGAAACAAAGAACATCTACCATCTGGTAATTTAAGCTGCTATAGAATGTCACTATTTTTTTATATTTTTTTATGGGTAAATCATGGTAAATCATCATAGATCATCGAACAAAAGGTGGTTTCCAGTTCCCCCGGAGGCCATTGTGAGCATCAAGTGCGCCATTCTCCGCTGTGACTTCGATGTTCTGCACATCGAATGTCTTAGTGCCACTGGGCTCAGGATGGAGGTGAATAAAACTCTGTGCAAAATGGCAGTTTGAATAGGGAAAATGGAGATGGCGCATTGGAATTGAGGGGAAACCTATTTTCAGTTTCAGGCAAACCCATATATTAATTGTATATTATATATAATATGATATAATGTGAATAAACCTGGGTGAAGGGTTGGGCGATGGTGTTTTTTGGCCGCACATTGGGGCATCCTGTCTCTTAGATAAGAAAACACACATCCACACACATGTTTTTTTTGCTAGGTATCACCCACCAATGATTGTGGTCTACAACAAGCCACCGGGCAATGGCCAAGTTCGGTGCCTCTTAAGGTCGCTTGTGTCCCATTCTGTAAGCAACATGGATCTTCAGCTTCGTTCATGGGCCTCACGTTGGTGAAATTGCCCTTCATGGAACAATGGGCCAATGGGAATATCGTCAAAGCAATTTATATGAGCTCTCCAGTTCCATATTGTTAAATGTTCGATAGATGGACAGATGATTTTTTTAGTTATATTTCGAAACACAGATCAATAATGACGGGGAGATGATCCAAATTGCAATCAGTTGAGAGTTCTTCCATGCATGGGTGAAAGTTGAAGAACCTTTGACTCATGGATGGACTTGTCACTTTCAGTATCCATACTATACATCCATATGAATCCATGACATATTATTATATATACATATTTAATCATATTTACATATATTATATAATGTCAAGTATTTAAGAACCGTGGTTGATTCATTAGGGATAGCCCCTCCAGTAGTGATCAGCTGCCACTAAAATGGTACTCCTCTCAATTGAACAGCCCAGGGGTTTGGTAATCCGGGGTTGACACTAACAAAAACGCCCTAGTCACTTGCGGGTTTGAAGTACCAGATACACAATGACCTAAGCCAGACCCTGTGTATCTGAGAGGGTTCAAGTAGCGTTGGAGCAGAAAGCCTGGCCCTGAAGATGACATGGTTCCATCACCTAGTTTGGCTGACTCACCTGTTGCACTCCCTGTGAACGATCCGTTGAGGGATGAGGTGGCGTGGAACCTCGTTTATTCCCAAACAGTCTATATGATCTAGGACGTTCCCAATGCCACGTAGCATTTTTCTGTACATAGAAAGCAGTTTGCCCCCGCCGGCAAACTGCGGTTGATTGCTTCGTGAAAGTGGCGGGCGCCTACGCCTTCCAGGGATGAAGCCTACAACCACAGTGTTGCCGCAAGGGAGAATTTTCGTGGCCCTATCATCCAACATCCCCATCCATTCTGCTCCAAGGTCATCCGCACGGTGATCAAGCAGCACGAAAATGCCGGGGCGGCCCGAACTCTTTGGGAACTCGGGGGGGGCTGGTTGACTTTAAAAGACATGGAATGAAAATTAGGTGAAACCTATGGAAACCTCTGGGGGTTTGTCTGAAAATTTAGGGAAAAACCTCTAAATACATTGAGTTGTAAAATATGTTCCCATCATTTCCCATCTACAAATGGCTTATTTGAAACTGGTATCCCCATTTTCAGACACAAACACATAGAAGAACATAGAAGTTTTTTTTTTTTTTTTCTGGCAGTGGCTGCAAGGCATTTTTGTTGGTTGATGAATATAGGGTATTGTACAACCACAATATTTGGGACTATCATCCACGATGTGAGTCCCCGTGAACCAACCAATAAAACACAATGAAAGAGGCTCTTGAACACTGCACATATGATACGTCTTTGAAAGCCGGCCTTATTATTCCCAAACCCGAAATATACCCAGAACGCATGGGGCACTTTGGCCAGACATGTTGCAATCTGTTGCACATTCTTGTGAGAGATCCTGTGAGTACCTCGATAGTTAAGCTGCTTGTTGTATTTTCAGTATCATATTTGTTGGGAAACATTGTTTGTCTTGGTGGTGTATGTGGCCGGGTACAAGATGCAGAGTCTTGGCTGATTTATATAGATATGTAATTTGCATACACAGACATGCTTGGCAATGCTTGGAAACTGCCGATTTTGTGAGTTTGTTTGTGCCCCACCCATATGACGGACAACAACATCTAATATGCGAAGCCATTCACACGCATGCTCACTTCAGATTGGCAACTGGTTCTGTCTGCACCCAGACATACCTATACAATCCTATATATAATATATATATATATATAATATTCTGATGAGCATGGGCCGAAATTGGTAATCCTAGAGTTCATTCAAATAAAGATCGCAACCACTGACTTGTGGATCTGAAATTGCAACCCATGCCCACATTGAATATGATAGGGTGAACTGCAGGGTGAATGGTAGGCATTTGCTGAGTTTGTACCTGACCTCAAGGGAATCTTTCATATCTGACTGAGAGTATCTGAAAGCTACTTCTGTTTTTTTTTTTTTTTTTTGCAGGGTATTGAAGCTTAGCTATTTATAGTAATCATATACCGAGACCAGTATCTAGGCCCTATACTCAACATTGGGACTGGTACTTTACCCTCGAGTCTCTGTAGATTGAAATGTTTTAACTTTTAACATGTGTTTACTTTGTTTTATGTCATATACATATATATATATATAGATATGCACATTTTAATAGTACCTGAGCAGAATTTCTCATATTACTAAACAAACACACTATATCTAGTATTATCAAAACAACCGAGTAACACAACTACCCATGGAAAATCAACATTTTTAATGGTAAAATCCACTATAAATGGCCATTTTCAATAGCTATGATGTTAGTTTTCCAGAGGGTATGTCAAAAGAAACAAGAAACTTCTTGGGATCATCAGGACGGACAACCTGTGACGACTTTCGTGGCGCAGAACGGCGAGGATTCCATCCACAGCGACTTGGCCAACCCCTGGGCGGTGGCTAGATTCGGGGTAGATCATCCAGATTTTTGTAGGATATTTATGGAATATATATATATATATGGAATGCATTGAATGCACATATATATATATATACATGGAATTATAAGGATATATGAATATAACTAAGACATATCATCATTGATGATATAATCCATACAGTCACTCGGGGGTTCCCCCAAGTGGGTTATCCCATCTATAAATTTTACCAACGGTCCTCAACCGCTTACTAGGCCCAGGGATGATCCTAGCAAGTGAGATAATCTCTTTGGGTTTGTCTGAACATGTGGTATATATACCCTCTGGTAATTTAACATAGCTATGGAAAATGGCTATTTATAGTTGATTTTCCCATGAAAAATTGTGATTTTCCATGGTTATGTTAGTTTACCAGAGGGTATACTCCCAAATAGTGCATTCTAATAGGGAAAATCAGACAGTCCCTTGGCTTTTGGGGTACCTGATTTGCTGACCAGCCTATATTAATCTATATTATATGTTTCTCTGCCATTGATTTGTGCTGAGGGAAACATCTACATGTGTATGTAGATACATATATATATATATATATACAAACACATACACATATGTGTATATATATATATATATATGCCATGACCAGACACTGGATAACTTGCTCAATTCTGGGGGGGGGTGGTCATCTTTGCATTTTCATCGGTGGGTTTACCCATGATGTTTGGATTCCCATTGGGAGACGGATGACCATTAACATCCATAAACCATATATATATATATACATACACCATGCTTCCGTAGCCATTTTGGCTCAAGCCATTTGTGCTCCAATGAAGGGTTCCCAAAAGCCGGAATCTGACTTCGCCTTGACTAAGGTCGAGCGCAAGACGGCCGCGCCAGTGAAGAAGGGGGTGGAGGTCGAGCGCAAGGCGGCCGCGCCAGTGAAGACGCTGGTGGGGTCGAACGTCAAGGCGGCCGCGCCAGTGAAGACGCTGGTGGGGTCGAACGGCAAGGAAAAAAAGAAAGCGACGCTGACCGAAGATGAGGTCTGGGCTGATTTGTTTGCGGACAAAAAGCAAAGGCCGAAAGACTTGTGAGGCGGTGCGGGCCATGATCGAAGCTGATGCCTATCCAGGACCCAGCATCGCGAACTCACCTTGCATCAGCGGTCGTTTGGGCTTCGGCGATTCCTTGCCATCCGTCCTGCGGCACCAGTCGTTCTTCACCCGTTGACCTGCCAAGCTGTACAGGTTGGCGGTCGGGAAGTGGAACTTGAGTCATGCGAGATGTGTGATTCTAGGCCAATCTGAAGCTGGGTTTCATTGCAGGACACGCCTACCTATTGCCATGCAATCATTTTTCTTTTTTTGGGTTCATTCAACAAGCGTAGATGCTCCTCTAACTTCTAGCAGGATCAAATGCACATATGTGTGCCCACTTTGCTGTGCACAGACTTGGTTATTTATACTGACTGTAGTTTTGTGCACACTGTAGGCGGTGTGAGGATGCAGTTTTCGGGTGCTATGGTGTGACCTGTCCCAGGGTAGCATGCACACATTGTTTGGAGACATACTGTGTGAATACAGAACCTGCATCATTGATTTCATCATGCAGGTTTTTTCATCAAGGTAGGCTGCATCAAAGCTGTGGACAGAAGCCATTTCACACTCGAAACTGTCGCTTCCAAATGCTCCACTCCGAGGAGGAAATGTCTATGTGGATCATGGTAGTCTATGAACATGTTTGATGGGCTGGGCAAACAGGTTTGAGGGTCAGTGCAGCGCCACTGCGACGCCATGTTCACTATCCACATTCATGGGCAGGTCGCACAAATCAACCCAAAACTAGTTTGCTACGATACCAATGATCCACAAATATTAGTTTCACCACAATGACCAAATTTCAATGAATTCAGTCAACGCACACAAAAAGAAAGGGGCAGAACATGCAAAGTGTTTGAGGAATTTTTGGATAGGTTTTGGTGTTCTGTGAGTGTAAGCAGTATAGACTTTAAATCAGTTTTGTCCCTTTCAAAAAAATGAATGGTATATTGACGCGCTTGCTGTCAGGTACCCAGGCTTCACACTCCAGGTGGTTTCAGTTGACATCATCATCGACTCAACCTATGGGGATATAAGCCGAGAGTCTACCAGACGGTTCTGGCTAGGCTACATCGAGCAAGGCCACGTGGTGGCGTTCCTCGCAGGCCCTCCATGTAACACATGGAGTAGGGCACGCAACCATGCTCTTGAAGGCCGGCGTGGCCCTAGAGTCATTCGTACTCCAGCCGAGCCTTGGGGCATTGCTTCCCTAAGTCTGAGGGAATTGCACCAGATTGGTATTGGTACTCTGCTTCTTGGGTTTGCATTCCACTGCATGACCGCTTTGGCTATGAGATGGGGGACGGGTTTTTGAGCATCCGCGCGAACCTGAGGATGATGAGCTTGTATCCATATGGAAACTGCCCATTCTCCGCCTGCTTTTGGCTTTGCCTAAATGAGGCTGGTTCATGTAGCACAAGGCTTGTATGGAGCCCACTCTGCAAAACCTACCACATTGCTGGTACTCGGCATGCCTACTCTGGACACGGATTTGAATGCCAGCAGAGTTGCCAAGGACTTACCCACTGGCAGTTCGGTGGGCCGCTCTGTTGATGGCCAATTCAGAACCGCCCCACTTAAGGAATACCCACCTGCGATGTGCCACGGCATCGCATTGGCCTTCTGTAAAGAATTCACCAGCTTTGAGAGCGATGAGTCTGCATTGCCAGCTGAGCTTGTACGCAAATGTACAGAGATGCGTGGCCAGCTTTTTGGCACTTTCATCGGTCACGATGGATGAGCCACGTGACTTAGGGCTGTACAGATAAACCCATCGCGCGGGGTCATTCCCCGATGGTGAAAGAATTTGGATGCTTGGCCGCAGCGTGGAGCACAGCTATGGGCTAGGTGGAAAAAAAACACCATGCTTTCACCCCACACATGGTGGTTAGTAGTTCTATCTGTTTTTGGGGTTTGTGAATTCTGGTCGGCTCAGATTTTTTTGTTTGAGCAGAATGGATGAATTGTAGTGCCAAAGGTTGTGGTTTGCGGATTTCATTGCGAAAAAAATGTGGGTTGCACCAGCAAACATAACACGTTGGTTTTGACATACCAGTAACAAAAACGAAAGGGGACAACCAACAAAGTGGGATGAATATGAAATGATGATCCTTGCCGTAGCCACTTCAAACGCACAAATTTCCCCATGTATTTGATATATAGAGGTTGATCTACTCGTATGTTCATGCCAGAAACCGCTGGTAACCTGTTTCCCCAAACTAAGTATATCCCATCGGGTTGAATCGATGATAATGAACCATCCCTCCCTGACATTCCCATAACAAGAGTTATTTGTTAGTATCCCTTTAGATCTCATGATCCTGTTCCTGTTATATTGATGGTTGTCCGATCATTGTCCCGTGAGTTGATGCTTCACATCCCATTAAAGTCCAAAGTTTGATATGGGGATTTCCTTAAATGGAGATACCCCAAAATGGATGATTTATAAGGGAAAACCCTACTGAAATGGATGATTTAGGGGTACCCCTATTTTAGGAAACCTCCATATGTTGGTTACCCTGAGAACCTGGAAGCTGGCGATCCCCAGTCTCGACTGAGTCGAGGCTTGCGTTGTCCCATCGAACATCGCTTGGTCTACGAGCTCTGCAAGGCGCGTTTTCGCAGACGCTGGGGGAATGCATCCCAGGAATTGTGAGGTAGTAACCAAATTGAGATATAAAAATATATATACCCCAAGTATGTATATATATATATACATATACTGGGTAGGGTATACCCCAGGTATAGGTTCTTCACCACTTACCCAATGGGATGCACTGATGGACATCCGTGTAGGGCAAGATACATCACGCAGAAGACGTCTGTCTGCGATCGCGATCTTTTACCTATCTTGGATGTTCTCACACCAGATCGTTTTCTTGTTTTTCCTCTGATCTATTTTGTTGTTTGTTCCTGTTTCCACACTGAGTTTCAATATGTTTCAGGTGGCCAAACATACATGAACCTTCATTGAGGATGTCAGCATACAATGAACCAGACCCATGCACTCTGGGTGAGAAAGAAAACATGGTTGTGCTGTCATTTTGATACAGCCCCTGTGCTGTCACGATCCATTGTGGGACATTCTCGTCCATATATGACATATCATGTGGTAAACCCAATCATAAACCATCCCCATAGTGCCCAGGAGTCAACTGTTCATCCGAATGATGATGATGATGATCACTCTGGGACCGAAAGATTTTAATTTTGGAGTACCTTCCAGGAATCAAACATGGCAAAGGGAAATCCCCTGTAAATGGAGGTTTCTAGCTGGGAAAATCCTTTATAAATGGAGGATGATTCCTTGCCCCGTTTGATTCCGGGAGGGTATATATATATACTATTCAGATCTATTCAGTTTGTCTCATCCCAAATGATCCTTTTTTGCCTTCTGTTTTCTTGGAAAACAGGTTTCAAAAGTGCGCCCTTAATAAAAGACCATCGCAAACATGCCGCCGCTGAAGTCACAAGCGAGGGTGGTAAACTGCAAAGCAAATGATAGCACTGCCAAAACTGTCACTAATTATGATTCAAATCATTACAGTATCCCTAATGTTCTTAGATGATCTTCATATCATATTTCCTCAATGAGACATAACTTAGCCCACTTCATCCCAAAACACTCAGTGTTGTGTGGAGAAAAGTGGGCCGCAGTTATAGCTTGTAGTTGAACTTTTTTCTGCCGCCATGGCGTTTGTTGAAGGCCCTGGGCGCTTGTTGGGGAGATTGGTGAGTTTTGACCACCAAGATGAAGATTTTAGAGCTTATGTAACGGTTTACTGTAACGGCCACGGGTCTATGGGTAAACCACGACAACATGTTAGGCAACCTTGTTTTGATGGGTCCCAAGTATATATTAATATATTACAGTATATTATATATAGTTATATTTATATAGTTTTTCTAGTTCAGTGAAACAAGAGGGTCTTTTATCATGATAGGGTCTTGTAGCACCCAGTCAGAAAACTGAAATCTTTTGTTTGCAGGCTATCTAAGATTAGCCGTGATAGGAAGCTGTTCCACTCCGAGCATAATACCGGGGGGGACTCAATCGGTTTCAGCAATCAAAATTGTGATGAATACTACACACAAATTAGGTGCTAAAGATCGTGTTAAAGATAGTTAAACTATACTGTATCAGATAAATGTGCGTAATCCGATCCTCCCATCAAGTCAAGTCATCACTGACTCATAGCTTCCATTTTTTATTGGGCTCCGAAGTGAACAGAGGATTTCTGGGAGGATCTTCATAAGGGGAGAAATTGTGGAAAGCCCATGAATTCGGGGAAATTGCAACCAGCAATGATTGGAAATTTGGGGGGAATCCACCCGAAAATTGGTTTCTTACTCTTTCAGGTTTGGGAATTATTGTACTTTGCCTAGGACAGTCAACCCAATTTTAGTGTTTGATTTTCCATATGTTCAGCCTTGCAAAACTGGGTTGACTATTGCGTTTACCACATTGGAACAAGTGAGTTTCTAAAGCCCCAAAGAAACCCAACCCCGATTATCACCAGGTAGACATGTCTGCCTGACCTTGGCATGGCAGTTATTGTAATTGTTTCAGGTGCATCGTTGATTTTGAATTGCCACATATTGGTGCAGGGGAACTTGACCTAAGAGAATGATCGAACCACGTTTCACCTTTTCCACTCAAGCGAAGTTGATCGGGCTCCGACCATATTGTGCTCTCCGTTTGCATCAGGAAGATATGCTTGGAAAAGACAAGTGGTCCCAAAATTTTGGACAAACCCGCAAACCAATTCTTGGTTGTATATATACTATATAGTATTGCCTCTGTATCCCCAACATATTCCGTTGTATATTCCCAATTTTAAATCAAGCCCAAGAGCTTTAGAGGTAACTTATCCATTATATCATCTCCGATGATGTCCCCCATTCTGCTGGCAAATTGGCTTAATACCCCAATTTCATTTGGGCTGAATTCTGCAATTGTGGTAAATCCCCATTGTTCCCCTTGCAATCCCCATTGGGTGAACCCACCCCATTTCTCTAGACGAAACGCAATTTTTCTTGATCGAACTCGTTTTTGACGGTCCACCACGTACTTGTTTCTTGGTTGAACCTCCATGTTTTTTGATCAAATCGATTTAAATCCCAATTGTTAGTTGATTAGATCACCGTTTTTGTTGATTAAATCCATGTTTTCCTCGGTTAAATCCCTAGCCTATCTCCCTGTTGCCTGTTGCATTCTTCGTTTGATGTTAAACAAACATGGCAATACAATACCACCCATTTAGTCATTTAGTTCCATGATTTTCCAATTTACTGTCCATAGCTATGGAAAATCACCTTTCTTAATAGGTACATCATCTAAACATGTCATGCCCTTTTAGTTTGAGATTTCCCGGCCATGTTTGCCGGAGCAATGTGGGGCCCCCCAGCTATAATAAGGTTGTTTATAAACCCAATGAATACTACTGTAGTTATATATAAGAACCATAAGCCATAGTTATTGTAGTTGAAAACCCAACAACTTGGCTATCATAAATCAGCTATATATATATATATATATGTATATACATGCATGAAATCTTATGAAATCCCCATGTTTGCCGCTTAAATCCACATTTTCCTATGACTTCTATGGTTTGGGGGCCCACTTTGAGAGTATCTTCTGCAGATCTGTGCAGGGAGCGACCGAGATCGACGCGAAATCTTCGTGGACACGGTCTTCTTGGACCTTCGCCTGAGAAATATGGTGGAACCAAGAGGGAAACTTTGCGTTTTATGGAAAGTCAATAGTGATTAATAGTAATTAATAGTGATTAGTATGGATCAACAATGATGAATGGGGATTAATATTGATTTATGGGGGTTAATAGTGTGATTAATGGGGATTAATAGTGACTAATTTAAAATTAGTCACTATTAATCCCCATTAATCACACTATTTAATAGTGATTAATAGTGATTAATCGTGATTAATAGTGATTAATGAGGATCAACACAGATTGATAGTGATTAATAGTGATTAACAGTGATGAATGGGGATTCATGTTGATTTATGGGGATTTATAGTGATTACTGGGGATTGATCGCTATCAATAATAGTGATTCATAGTGATTAATACGGAGTATTGGGATGAATAGTGATTAATAGATTAATGCGGATTGCTAGGGATTAAACCAACCACATGGGAATGACATGGAATGACAATAGGTTTACTGTACAGGGGTTTCAAAGTATTGCGCATATTAGTAGGGATATAATGGGAATATTCCGGACGAACTATAAGGACCCCACTGCGACGTCGCTGGAATGATGGTTTTCCCTAGAGGTGGAATTATCCAGAGGGTCAAACTTTTCAGGTTAGCAAATTGTTCAGATTTTTTTTTTTCGCAGTTTTGCGGCCCCTTAAAGCCTCTGCTTGAGGGCTGCAGTTCCACTGAACGAGCTTTTTCTTTACCATGATTACATGATTATACTACAGGATGATGTATCTTCCAAGTTATGGGGTTGCGACCATGATTACACCCATTTGCAAACCAGACTGCCCTTACAAGTATATGAAATTGATGACAACAAAAATATGGATAGATGATAGAACATCGATGGAATGGGGATGATACATGACATGATAAAAGATCTTATTATCTTGGTGTTTTCAAACATCGACCAAATCCACCACAGACGGGGGAATTTACCCATATTTGCCAACCACAAATGAGGCTTAAGAGTAGGAGATGCCAACAAACATGTCACTTGTTGGTGGTGTTGAATACGTTTTGGTTTTCTTCGTCCCCCTTACATATGTCGGATGATCCAATATATTATGACTTCCACATTCAGGGAGATAATTTTTGACGCCGGAAGATTCATAGAAGTCATTTTGAAATGGCTTCGCGGGACAGTCTCAATGTGGGAAGCCCAGTGCCATCATCGCTTGTAGATCGTGATCCCCCTGAAGGGTGTTCAGCTTTGGGTCAAAATTGATGCCCAAAAAATTGGCTACTGAATAGTGAAAATAATCAAGCCATCATCTGCTGTTCATTTTGGGCTGAAATTGTTGCGCTATACCGAAATGGGACAGCCATCACCACTTCCCTGTCCGGCGCGAGGACGGTGTGACTATTCTGGATGGTCCGGGCACCCGGGTGGTATCACCTCCAAGACTCCAAGAGGCTGGCCCCTGGCCCAGAAAAAGCAATCATGAGGTACCCTCTGGTAAACTAACTATAGCTATTGAAAATGGCTATTTATAGTGGATTTTCCCATACAAAAATAGTGATTTTCCATAGGTATGTTAGTTTACCAGAGGGTATACCCAATGACATACTGTAAAACATCCCAGCAACCAACCATTAGGGGGTTAGTTTCAATCAACCAAGTCATAGGGGATCATAGAGGTATATTGTAACACACACCTCAATTGGGCATGGTTGATTTTTGGGTCTACCACATTACTCCCAGAATGGGTTTTGACATGTCTGTAGAAAGTTTAAAGAACGACAATTCCGGGAAACTTCTCAAACGATGAAACGACCAGCTCCTGCAAGCCATTTTCTGTATAAATATTGGGTTTCCTAAAGCACGACAAATGTGGAAACCATTAATATGGAAACCCAAATCTAGAAATCGTGAATATCGAACCCAAACTTTGGTGGTTTCCCCTACATATATATATATATATGTATATATATATATACTGTATATAAAATTCATTTCTCATTTCCTCCCCAAGAAAACAGCAGATTTCCAAAAAAAAAGGTGAAGGTGTCCCGCATTTTCGATAAGCTTTGCGGCGAGTTCTCCACCAAATCATCTGAGGCATGTGTCCCATGGCACTTGGTTGCTTGGCGATGGCGAACAAGGCGTCAGTCGGGTTGTAAGCCATTGGGGTCATGGGATAATGATGTAGGACACCGATAAACATGGTGATGACTTGGGGATGGTTTCTGACATTGGGTTTACCACACTAGCCCTAGTTAGGGGACTTACTAAGCAGGCTTACTATGCAGTTGCGTCCTTTGGTTCGGCCATAGCCCGCCTGCCTTAGCCACGACATGCCACGACTATGGAGCTGCGACCCGCGACCCCCCCATGGCTGGGTGTGTAGGTGGGCTTACAGATGGGTATAAGCCTGGTTATAAATAACCCCCAAACAGTTGGGATAAAACTCCTGTCTATTCATAATATTATTATATATATATACACATGTATGTAGATGATATATATATATATATATGTAGATTATATATACACATAAATGTAGATGATATATATATATATATTATATATATATGCATGTATGTATATATATATACATATGTATATATATATATATACATACTGTATGTATATGTATATGCTATGTATATATATATATATGTATATGTATATATATATATATATATGTATGTATATGTATATACATGTATCGATGTATATACTATATGCAGTATATACATGTGTATATATATATATATATGTAAATGTATATATATATATATATTCTAAAAAATATATATATATATATATTCACTTGGTTCACTGGAAGTAAAAATCCTCGTGAAGAAGTTCTCGATTCGTGGGTTATCGGATTTTATAATTGCAAAGCCTGCCAGCAGAAAACGCAATAACATTCTCAATTTCCAGGCTGGACATATATCAGCTAGGATGTCAGGCAGAGGTTTGGAACATATTGCAAGACAGATCCACGCATACCGAAGGTATGGCAAAGACAATGTGAGACATGTGACCAAGGAGAAAGCACGCGGGCCGTTACGCTTTCCACCGCCGGACCGCGAAGGGCGAGCTGCAATGGCGGTTGGCGAAGGAGACGGTGGCAGCTTTCGTATCAAGAACACATTTTGGACCTGGCTTGAACCAACCCAGGAGAGACCACGATCCAAGAGTGGCACGACAGACTGCAGGGCACCGCCGAACCAAGATTGAAAAGGTGCTTGCAGCGATAGCGAGCTTTAAATGGGTGAGATTCGAGTAGTTACGAGGTCAGTATATATGTGCGGTGAACCACCAGATAAACTGTCCTAAATGAAAGTCTAACCAGTAAGGTCTAATAAACACCCCTCTGGAACTCTGGTTTAGTGGTGATTTTCTTCCTGTTGGGGTCCTAAGAGTCGTAGGGGATTTGACCAACGGTGGAAACATGATGGGAATACAATGGGATGTAAACGGGGGACGCGTCCTGGAGAGATATTTTTGTCAATCTCTTGCTATCAATGGGGAGACCAAAAAGCTAAAATCATTTTTGGTTTTGCAAGGTATCTAAGACCCAAGATTGGCCGTGGAGATTTCAACATGTTCAACGGCAGAAAGGCGGAGTGCACCCATGGAATCTTAGTGGAATCGGAATGGGACCGGAAATTCGGTTTGTGAATGACTGTGAATGGGAATAACATGTGCCATTTCATGTTTGTTCATGTGCAAGGCCGCAACACGAAACATTTCACGCCTTTTCCGACATGTTCCCAGGTGAGAAGTATACACTGGGGATGGGCTGTGTAGTACTATAATCCCATCCCATATTAAACACCCCTCAGAGAGCATGGGTTTAGTAGGGCATTTGGGACCATCCTGGGGTGTAGCAGTGGGGGAATGCGATGAATCGTACTCCAAACAGCTGCTATGTTCCTACCTTCGCATGGGACACGGGCCAGGAAACCAATCCCCTGGCTGAAAAATAAACCGACCTCAAATGACATCACTGATGATGGTTAGTTAGTGGAATACCACAATAATGGTCACATTTCAGGGCTTTTCCGGATGGTGACATACCGTATTTTCATTCAGCCAGAACCACCCAGCAATTTCGGGAGATCCCCAGCCATAAGGTTGCAACCCAGACCCGGTTCTGGACCCTCTGATCTATGGAAAATGGCCCACATTCCATGACAAATTGTATAATCTTGAAATTTCCAGAGGCTATCATCCAAATTGATCCAATTGTAATCAAATTTTGCTACAAGAAGCCATACTATTATACCTGCACAATTTAGAGCGAGGTCAAACGAGGTAACGAGGTGGAGTTAGCAGATTTAGCGAGGTCAACCTCGAGGTGGGGTAAGCAGATTTAAGATGGGG
>BGPT01002005.1:0-16532 GCA_003297045.1 Symbiodinium sp. clade C Y103 | reverse complement strand
AAATTGGAACGATATTTAACGAGGCGAGGCACTAAATCTTCTAACCGATTTGACCAACGAGGGAAACGAGGTAAGATTTATTCTAAATATCCCAGATAGGCTCAACACAAGCTGTCACTGTACTGCTATGTAGTTTGGTGACAGAGCCAAGCTCGTCGCAGCCAGGCTCACTTTAATTCCAAAGACCCAACCGATGCTTGGGCGGCATGTGCTCTGCAGCCAAACATTCGGCCAATGGTTTTGATGGAGAATGCCAAGGGTTGCGTGCCCGTATCAAGTCATAGATTTGCCATGTTCTGTCAGATCTCCTTAACTCTTTATGGCTACTAACTTTTCCTGAGATGTTTAGTTCCTTTTATCTCTTGACAAGCATGTCAAAATGTCGCGAAATCAGGGGTAGAATAGTGGTGACATCCACCAAACTGGTCTGTTTCAAGAGTGAAACCAAACAACTCCTTCTGGGTTTCGTTCGATGCTGGGCATCAATGTACTCTGAATATGGTTTCCAGCACTGCGCCGTCCAAATTGTTTAAATTGAAATAACGTATGATTCATAATTTTCAGCTCCTTCACCAGCAAGATCTGAACGTCTGAAAACAATAACAGTAATATCATATCAAATCATAGCAAAAAAAAAACTAGTACAGCAGGTAAGTCATTAAAATCTATTTTTCTGGGTCATAGCCATGTCACGGTGGGCAGCCAGGACGTTTGGGGTCAAAGGAGACGACAACTGAAGCGCCCAACTGAGCTGATCTATCTTCGCTACACACCACCTGGGACGGAGGAGGACAGGTCAGAAAAGCTGTGTGGTTCAGGCAAGAGAAAATAGTCGATTTAAGCATCAGTTTTAAGCATGAAACATGGAGTTAACCATCAAAATGGCTGATTAATCTGCAGTCAACCTGATTTAAGAATGAAAAAAAATAGGGTTGACTGCATCCGAACACTATCGCAAGATATCGCAAGCTTGCCGAGCTACATCAGAATCATTATATTGCCCAGATAGAATGCCAGAGATAGTGTCAGATACTTTCTGGATAAATGCCAGATAGGAAAGCAGACAAAATGTCAGATAGAATGCCAGATAACACGTCAGATAGAATGCTAGATAGGATGTCAGAGAAAATGTGAGATAAAATGTCAGACTATATGTGAGATGAAATTTCAGAAATAATGCCATATAAAAAATCAGTATAGATTATTGCGAGATGAAGTGTCAGAGCACATGTCGGATAATGTTGCATCGTTTTGTTCAGTCCCCTTGTGGCGTACACAACTTACAGATCACTACTAACAGAGCTTTCAGATTATATAACAGAACAACATCTACTAACTAAGCAGTGTATCCGATTTGGGGAGTAGATGTATTTTTGTGAATCCGAAACCAACATTCTTCCGAAATATTGAGTTGAATTATCCCAATCCCCAAATCAAGCCGTGTATATCCGTGTATCCCATGCTAAAGCACCCATTTTTGGGGTCCGTCATGGTGTCAGGAGATTGGAAAGGTCATCCTTGACGGGCCCGAAGACATTGTCCTGGTCTTGCTGCAGATTCTCGACATGGACTGCTTCAACTGTGACGAGACGAACATGGCAGGGGTTCAGCGACACCCAGGCAGATACCCTCCAGGAAACTATAACATATAGCTATGGAACATCACCATTTTCGTTCGATTTTTTAGCTCAATTAGTTTACCAGAGGGTAACTCATTGATGGACCAACCGTGAAAGCCAGGTGGAATATCTATGAATATGTTAGCAATCTTCACCAGGTTCGGTGATTCTGACCGGATTTGTCTACTTTCAATATTTTGGGCGGCAGTTTTACAGTACCAACAAACCTGCTGCGGGGTCTGAGAATGGAGGATGTACCGCAAGTTTGACCATGAACCTCTGGGGATCTGGGATCTGCCAATAAGTTAAAATGATTGTTGGCGGGAATGGTTGTTTGGTACAGCAGATGTTCAGTTTTTGTTAGGTGATGAAATCTTCTTTGTGGCCTATCTAGGATGATTTTTATCCAGCTGATATTTGCTGGATACACTCTGGCAATTTGACACTTTGCTATGGAAAATGACCCATGAAAGTCAGTAGATGATATACTTGGTGGGTTCATCCCAGGGATGTCCCCATTTTTGGGGGGAGTTATAAACCACTTACTGACTTGGGATGCACGTCCAAGTACCCTCCAGCAAAGTAACATAGCTACTTGATGGAAGCCATGGCCCGTTTATAGATTATTTGTGATGATTTACCTATGAAACATGGTGATTTTCCAGTTCGCAAACTGTTGGCTTACCAGAGGGTGCCTATAGACGAAGCTTCATGGGCCATTTGTTTGGCCCATGAATAGTTGATTTGCCCATTAAAACAAAAAAAACTCTGGTGTACGTAAACACCCTGAACAAATCACCTGAATTCTTAGTGGAAACTCATCTTCCAAGCCCGATTAATGCCAGGGTCTATGATGATTTACCAGGGGGTACCCTCTGGTAAACTAACATAGCTATGGAAAATCACCATTTTTAATGGGAAAATCCACTATAAATGGCCATTTTCAATAGCTATGTTAGTTCACCAGAGAAAGATGACCGTCCCATCATGCCGCTCTACGACGTGCGGCGTCCTTTGGCGTGGAACGCCTGTGGGTCATTTGATAGGTGGATGGGGGGCCCAAGCATAAGAAAACCATCAGAAAAACCATAGGAAAAACCATACGTAACCAACAGAAATGGGGATTGAATTGGATTTTTGCTGACTGATGATAGCTAAGTTGGTGAAAAAACACTCCACTAAGTGGGGTGTATGGCTAGTATAATTGTAGTGGGTTTATACACCAACTTTTGACTGGGTGGACTCCCCTTGCATGGGTCTGAAAATGGGCCCCGAAATGGCCAGTTGCGTGGGGAACATGAGAAAATGATGAGAATCCTTGGGGGACGTGATTTCCAGACAAACCCATATCCAATAAATCCTTCCCGCAATATCCCCCGTAATATCCATTTGAAATCCAAAATGAATAGAATACCAACGATGGAATTGTTGGGGGGATTCAATCTTATGGGGGATGGATTTGCGAATGGGGGTTTTATCAGCAATTATTTGACAAATTTGTAAATGGGTATATCAATGTATACCATTTGTATATAGCTATCATACAACCAACAGTAAATGGGAATATAGTACAATCTAATACAAATCTACTACATTCTACCATTAATAAGGTTATTATTGGTGATGTTTCTTGTAATATGTTTTAATCTTATGTTCAATGCAAGCTGGGGCCATTCTCTCACCTGACACCTGGAGGTATGTGTAAATATTGATGATCTTCAGAGATGAGAAGGTGCGAAAGGGGGGCCGGACGGGGGATAGATTTGGGAAATCATTCGATTTGTTCTTGATCAAAAAATTATAAAACTGCCATCCCAACATATGCGAATGATGATTCGATTTGTTTTATCAAATGTCCTTCCATCCCCACGATCTATCATTTCTTGAGCCAGTTCATGCTAGGTCACAAGATTTAGGATCTTAAGACTCTGTGGATGTCCCTATGACATGAAATCGGCACCCAAAACAGGGAGGTTTAGAGTTTTGACCTAAACAATGACCAAGCCTTTTTGTGTCCATTGGATACCCCAGTCCTGCTTTTTTTCAGCCACATGTTTGTGCTTGGACAACACAGGCTCCATCATGTGTGTTTGAACATGGGGCCGAATGGGGTACCCCACATGGCAATTTTAATTGGGAACACGATGATCAGGTTATGATCAATCATCAATTGTTGAAGTTTTTCCAAGGCAGATCCAGATATTTCCCAGCTCCTTTTCCCATCTCGCTCCCCTGCAGATCAGGTGACGACGACTGCCGCGTGTGCCGCGGTGTTATGTCTGAAAACAGCTGCCTGCGGGCAGATAATCGGAGAAGATCCATGAAGGTCTGAATGCCATGTGCCTGTCTCCTTTAAACACTTGTAGGGTGGAGGAAGACTTGAATAGAACTTGTTCTTCTCGCAAACTTCATATTGTCATACTTTGGATCAGGCAGCACTCGGCACTGAGTCTTTTCTGGATCAGAAACTCCCGTTTGTCTGCGGACGAGCAAAAAAGTTGAGCGGCACAAGCAACCTAGTCAATCAGTCTTTTCAAGTGCTCCTGTAGGAGTATCTATGGGAATTTCCGGCATACAAACATCAATGCAGTAAATCCACTATACTATGATATCCACCAAAAAACGCCTCTGGGGATTGGCTTTGAAACCTCTCCAAAAAGCGCTTTTCATGGCATGGGTTTGCCCCAATGTCGGCACCAGGAGCTCTCCTCGAAGGTCGATGATGAGAAGTTGAAGCTGCAGAAACAGCTGGAGGACACAACTGCGGTTGATGTTCAAAGGGCTCCAGCTGCTGTTTTTTGGTCCCAATTCAAGTGTTGGTTCATGTTGCTTCAGGCTGATGAAACAATTTCCACAAAATGTGTGGCTGAAATCGCAGTGTTCCCTGGTGCAATCATGAAAAAATCCAGTGCTTGTTGGCAAAATCTAGTAAATTTAGTTGATGAAATCCTTCCTGCGAGAATATTTAGATCTGTATGAGATCCCTCTGTTTAGTCTTTAAGTTGATCAAATCACCAATTTTCGTTGAAACCCCCCAGAAATCTTGGCATGACCTGCCCCACCGCACCCTTCGCGTTCCAGCTGGCAGGAGGTGAAAGCTCTGGCGGATCAACGCTGGAAGGAAGTGGAGACGAAACAAGCGGAGAATGCCAGGTCCAGTGATGGTCGCTGATGGTCGCTGATGGTCGCTGATGGTCGCTGATGGTCGCTGATGGTCGCTGATGGATTGTTGGGTTTGGAGATGGTGATGAAAAAATCCTGGTATTGCTGAAGATTTGGCTGATTTTCCCACGGTGAAATCCCACTACTTTGGGAATCTATGGGGAATAGATGGTTCATATTTTTGGGGGTTCCTTAAGCAAATTCAAGTAATGGTGATGTCATGGGGGTTTCATAACACCTGGGTACCATTTCACTGGGGTTAGAATGAGGAGTTCATAGGGATATGGATGGACGGGTAATGGTGGTTCAATGGGACTTCACTGGGTGGTTCTTGATGCTGATTTAGTGATGATTTAGTGGGATATACGATCAACATATATCAACTAATATATGGGTGTGTCTAAAAATATGGTAATTGCCCATAACATGGGGAAACCCATGTAATGGGGATACCCAACTGCAGGTCTATTGGTGGGTATACCAGATGAAATGTGAGGTGCAACCAAATCTCCAGGCTCGGTTTGTGGTTGTTGCAGGTAGTTCCCCTTGACATGACCAGCATCATACATTTATATAGATGAGTTTCCTATTTAAATGAACATTTCCAGGGATTTTCCCAGATAGCCATGTTGATCTCAGTGGAGTGCTTTAAGGGAAGATCTACAGGAAACCATAGATTCCCATGAAATATGGAGGTTTCCTGTAAATTTCAAAGCAATCCATTGATGATCGCCAGAGGCTAGTTGTCACAGTCACAGGCTGTCTGAAGAGCTTCAGAAGCAGACTTTGGCACTGCACGAAAGCGCTCAAAACAAGTTCCAGTTGGAGGAGGAACGCATGAGGTGCCGCCGGCTGGTGCTGTTGGAATGATGCTTGGGAGAGGTGGCCAATGCTGGGGACATAAAGAAATAAGACGACATAGAATTCGCCAAGAAATTTCATGAGGATGGAGATATGAGGCTTGCGGAAATTGTTTCCTACGTGCCTGGGTCTTTCAAAGCGCTGCATTTCTTGAAGTAGACCAAGCCACTGTGGCAGATCGTCCATGGGTGAAAATGTCCACTGTCCCCTTTGGTCGCATCATAGGAAGATGGCTGGTTGTCGCAGTGGTAGGTTCAAACCACATGCCAGTCTGATTGTTCTATCCACAAGCTCTCCTGATTGAATATGATGGAATACACTTCTTGGGGAGTGAATAGACTTGAATCTGTGGTCCCTCAGGTCTTTATTGTTGATCCTTTTTTTTAATTATATAGCAGTTTTTTTTGCATTTATACTAGTTAAAGATTATCAAACTTCTATAGGTATATATTTTTGTATGTGTGGGTGTGTCATAGCTATATAGCATCAAATTTATATACAGTACAATGTATATATATATATATACTGATAGGTCTATATGGGTTATAGTTATCCACCTACTGTGGGTGGAAAAAAAAAACACATCACTAGCAGCTGGTAGATGGTAAACTAGTAAACATCCTATCATCCCACGATTTACAGTGTTTCATAGTGACCAATAGTTGTCACCTCTATACTATAATAGTTGTCACTTTAGTGTTTCATAGTGACTTATATACTAAACACATACTCATATATATATATATATACATATACCAATAGGTCTATAGATAGGTTATATAAGTTATATATATATATGTATTAATGAATATACATATATATATATATATATAATATGTATATTCCTATGTCATAGCTATAAGCCGTTGCCACGTCCATCGCCAGGCACAGCGCCGCGCAGCAGGCAGCGCAGCAGCAGCTGGAGGCGTCCTTGCGCGACGCCGCGGCGGCGGCGCAGCGGAGTGTGGAGGTGGAGAAGGCGCGGCGAGCGGAGCGTTTCCCTACCACTACGAACATGTATATAATATATGATATGTAATGTATTATACATTATATACGTGTGTTGTATTATATATGTAGTTGTTTTATTAGGGCAACCGTTTCTATTCTCTAAAAGAAAAGTGAAGACTTGAAGATTCGGCTTTACGATGATATTTATATTCATTTCTGTAGTCATTTAATGGCAATTTGAATACAGAACAGTTTGTCATTCAACAACTCGGCGGTTTTAGATGTTTTTTTCTTCCTCCTACCTAGGATGACTATTGTTGTATTTTTGGGATGGGCTGAAACCACCACCTTGTAGCTGCTGAATCTCACCGAACTCGAAGATGTTTTGGGTGATTTTCTTAGTAGAATGGTGTCCCCTTCGAGTCTTAGTATAGATTGTAACAGTTTGAGCTGCAGCCCAGATGATTCCATTGATCACACTGAAATATGACACTGCCAAGGTCGTAGCTCAAGCTGGGGGGGACCGAATCTTGCCTGGTTGCCGCCAATGCATGGTGCTTCGGGTAGGGATAGCGAGACTTTCTGGTGTTTATTGTTTAAGTGAGGCATCCTGTCACAGAACTGCCCTTGCCTGGACTGTGTGCTTCCGAGCCAGCGAAGTTAGCTTCAGGCATTGAGCGAAGCCAAGAAGGAGGCTCGGTCGGGTCAATAGACAGAACTGACACTGAAACAGCAAGAGTTTCAAGCTGTGGAGTTGGCCATTGATTCCCGCAACCATAGTTTTAGTTGCTCGATGCGTCACTAGTGAGTCCCAAAAAAAATTGAGAAACCAAAGGTACCACAATCGGCTCAAACCTCCCCAAGCTGTCGCAGGTGGAGGCGCAAAGCAAACTTCTTGAAGAGAAGGCCCGCGGAGCGCAGGAGATGGCCAGCGAACTGGAGGTGGGAGCTGGATGGGATGATGGGTTAGGGTGCCCCCCCAGGTAGCTGGGTGAAACGGGACCATGTCAAGCGGTCAAAATTGGGGTGTGAACTGGGACATCTGGGAATTTTGAGGAAAATGGCTATGTTCAAATAAAACTCTAGGCTTAAGTGACAATATGTGAGATTCTGAAGCACATCTAGAGTTTATGGAGGAGAGTTTGTGTCTCCCACACCTTCCTGATTCCCAAAACCCAGTTTTCCCCATTCAGTGCCAAACATTACCTTATTATGTTGCAAAACTCGCAGTTTCTTGCTCAAATTCCGAGGCTTGCAACAAAAAAATGCTAGTCAAAATCGGCCAGACCTATCACATCTTCTTGAAAATCAACGCAACATTTGCATGTTGTTTCTGGAAAAGCAATAGTTCGACTCTATGAAGCCAGGTGCATTGATATGTCAATTGTCAGCAAGTTCTTGGTGATCACCTTTTTCAGGGTTGCTCCAGCCTCTTACAGGACCACCAGGGGGCAATGTTGCCTCATTATTCATCCAATGTTCTGCCCGTTGTACTTGGGGTGCTGGGAGCAACCCTGATTTTCCTTACAAGGTGGTGCTCCCCCCAGTTGTAAGCAATATATCTACCACATTCTACCACACAGTCTAGTTGTAGTAATTATATCTCAACTTACCAATCGAGGGGGCACCATAGAAATATACTTGGTCAAACCCCATGAATATTTGGATTTCACCGCATCAAATGTCTGTTGTTGGTTAATTCCCCATTATATCACAGATCGGATGATTGGATGATTGAATCACCATCGAATCCTTATGTGTTTGTTGCTTAAATCACCACTGCCACTCTTGATGGTGACCTGGTTTTAAAATTGATGATTATATCCCACGATATGCCCATTATCTCCCTTGTGATATGCCCATGATCTCCCTTATGAAACCACCCTGACACCATGACTTGATCTCAGCCCATAAAATCACCATGCAACGAGCGTTCGAATTCATGGTGCTGAATTGGTGCTGAATTGGTGCGAGGCGGCTCGAGCAGAGGTGGAGCTCCAGAGAGAGGATGCGCGACAAGCGCGCGAGGCAGGCTGTTTTGGGATGACCCACTGGGGGGTTTAATATGATTTAATATATGTAAGCCCCCCAAGAACACTATTTACATGATATGTATACATGTATATATATATATATACATATATGGGTCTTGTATATGTATATAATATAGATATTGTGGACTTAATTATATGCAATCGTCTCATATCTAAGTTGACATATATCAACTTATATCTACAGTGACTTTTTGACCAACAAGGTGAGGCCCCCGTTTACAAAATCGCTCGGTTGTCGCACATAACTTGGTTAACGCAAGAGAAAAATATCATAAACCAGTGGATTTAGGGGTTCCCGATTTTCAGACAAAGCCACTCGGTCATGGACGGCAATTTGATCCAAGTTGCATTAGTACTCTTTTCTGGGGAATGGATGGCTTTTTCTGGGTACTCCAATTTTGGGAAACACACATATACATATAGTTATATATATATAGATGTGGGTCAAGACCTTTTATACCATATTTGGGGAAATCAATCTCCATTTGCTAGCCACTTTGAGTGTTCACAAGGTAATTTGATATAACTTGCCACCGGAAGTGGGACAGCTTTTGTGGGTCGGTTGGTGCTGGTATTTTCAAATTTTATTTGAAACATGTTTTCTTCCAATAGAAGTGGTAGTCTACTAATACTAAGTCGGGAAAGACATGGGCATAATGTGCAAGAATTGGTCATAATTATACAGTACAATTATATATATATATATATATTATGTATGTATGTGTATATATATATATATGTAAAACTCGTTACAAGCATCGCCAGCATTGCTATCAACAGATAGTGGGTCCACTGGGTCCCAGTGCTTGTTCTCCCATTTTTTGCTAGCCAGGCCGAACATCGAGAGATGCAGCTCAAAGAGGCGCCTTTTTGGGCGGAAGAATGGCTTGAGATGTTTCGGTTAACTTCGCCAGCAAGGTTGACTTGGATGTGTCTGAAAATGGGGTGTACAGTATCCTCAAAATGGCCATTGAATAGGGAACATGTATTGTAAATCATGTGATGTTGGGGTACCCTATTGTCAGACAAACCCATAGATACTATGAGATACTCTACTTGTTTTAAACTAAATACATACTATTTTTAATCCTGCCATAAAGCTGATCCCGAGATGATTCGTAGCTGGTGGGCTGAGTACTGCCACTGTTACACAAGGGCATGTTGTCAGTGGTGGATTGATTGAGGGATGGTACCCCAACGTTTCCTGAGACTGAAAAGGCATGATGAGGACCCTTGAGAGTGGTAGATCCCTGTATAGTTGCTACAATTCTGGTACCTGAAACTGTTGATGTATCAATCATTTTCAGTACCTTCTGGCAGTCTAGCTCCCCAGAGTTCATCCAACAAAAAACAGTCATTTTGGATCAGTTCAATAGGGAAACGACCCGATTTCCCCATGATTTTGAGGCTGTTGAGCTCCAACTTCAAGACCTCACTGAGAAATTTGCCTCTGAGCGTGGCCACTTGGAGGCGGCCGGCCAAGGGTGATATCTTGATGGACAGCTGCCAGATCCAAACCTTCATAGTGATTGGAACTGGTGTGATTTTCATTGGATTGGTGAATGGGAAAATTTACACCGGAAACCCCTATATTTGATGGTAAAAACCATGGTTTCCGGTTAAGATTTTCCCTTAAACCAATCCAATGAGATTTCTTTTGAGTTCTTGTTTTGTTTTCACTTGCCACGCATTGCCACTTGCCGCAAAGGGACCTCCTGCGGAAAAATGTGCCCCGGTACCGGCCAGGAATCGATGAGAGAACAGGGTCAGAAATTGCAGGAAGCCTCTGAGAAGTCTCAAGACCTCGAGGCTGTGGGCAGCCCTTGGGCTGCTTGGGGGTTGGTGGTTTGGTGAAGGTGAAGGCTCGCAAAGTGGAAAGGGTCGAAGAGAAAGGACGGAGCTGCAAGGCGGTGAATTGATGTTAATGTGAATGGATTGAAACATCATGAAATACCCTCTGGTTATTTAACATAGCCATGGAAAATCCTCTATAAATGGAGGTTTCTAGCTGGGAAAATCATCCAAAATTAGCCATTTTCCCATTTATTGCCATTTGTAGATCAGCCGATGCCTGGCTCAACCAGCTCGCTCCAGGCGAAGTTGCAAGAAGCGCAGAGGGCTCAGGAGGAAGCTGCCTCCAAGCTGAATGACGTGGAGGCACCACGACTGGCATTTCCAAGGGGCACTTCAGAAGAATGGCTGAAAGGTGCCCAAACATGTGTCTCAAAAATGCCTAGTAATCCCAATATATCCTAATCATTCCAAATCAGAAGCCAAGTTGACATTTTCACAATTCATTTCGCTTTTGTAAGGATCGTCAGGTGAGGGATTGGCTAGGTTCGCAGGATGCCATCCCGCACCAATTGGTTGTGGGTGTTTGCTGCAGGAGCAACGGCAAAAACTGCAGAAAGAGGTGGAGGATGACCACTTCGGCTGATGTGCTGCTTTGCGGTGGTGAGTTGTACTTGTTTTTTGTAATTATTTTGTAAAATATCCTGATGACTTGCGTATGTTCAATTCAAAAATAATGCCCAGGATTTTTGTGATGAGTTGAATCCATTAATCCAACGGTCGTTCTTTTGATCCACACAGAGCCAGGGCAATTGGCCCTGCCGCAGGAGCTTCAAGGAAAGGTGGCTGCGCCCGCGGCGCCGGCGGCGCCAGTGCCGGCGCTGGAAGCGCCCAAGTCCTCCAAACTGCCCATGGGTGCGCCAAGTTGGTCGGATGAATGGTTGGATGATGCTGAATTATGCTGGATGATATCCGATGGATAGATTGTTTGAAGTGGATTTTTGAGGTCGTTTGAAAACCATGTTGGCAAACAATGCAACAGTTCGACTAAGAGTGCTTGGACTGAGCACCTTGATAAAGTCATGGTCCAAAGAACTCACTATTACTACGTACAGCCATAAAATCATGTGGTTGGCAGTTAGTGATTCCTGATATCACGTGACGTCGCACTGCTTTGAAGCTCCAGTGGCTTCCATCTGTAGGCCACGCAAATTTGGCCGACCTCGTGTACGAAGCCACCACCAGCCGTGAGGAGGTTGGATGAGATCTCAGATAGCCTTGAAAAAGAACAACAAGCCGTGGCTAAGCATCTTCAAGATATTGAAGTTATAGAATGTCATGGAAGTTCACTCTGGTGATGCCCAATGCCATGCACTATGGGTATGTGTGCAAGGCGGTCAAAGAGAGGCACCTGCGTGAGCAATACCAACAGGCCTGGCTGTAAATCGGCGATCATCATCCCTCAAAGCAAAGCCCAAGCTCCAAAGTTGTTGATCAATCCAACAAGAAGTGTTACCCTTGGGTATATTAACATAGACCCTGAGAAAAGCTATTTTTAGAGGAAACTAATCTTCCAATCCCTATCTGCCAGGGTCTATGTTAATTTACCAGATGGTAGATCTCTGGAACAACGGCACCGCTCACGTAGTCATGCACCATGCCATAGCATCTTGAACCAGGCCTTGGAAAGGCTGGAGAAAGAGTTTCAGCACCATCAACCAGTGCTCATGAGTGCGGACACCCAAGCCAGCTCACAATCACAACTTCTCGGTACCATAAAACATGGTCTCCTTTGAACATGACTGGAAAACTGTGTATATTGTATATACCGGCAGGTATAGATATTGCGCGAATAAACATAGCTACATACATAAGATATGTTGTATACATGTACTTGATACAATCAATATATATATATATATATTTATATGAGAGTCCTGTTCCAGCGGCAAGTTAAGTTCTTCCAAAACATGTGAAACAATGTGAATTAGAGTCAACGGTGCAACAAGGTCGTTCTCTAGCGGTAGCATACATATATACATATATACACACATTTGCAATTACTTATATACACAGACATAGACATAGACATTCATAGACATATACATAAATATACATATAGACATTCATAGACATATACATAAATATACATATATATATATACATACATATGTATGTATATATATATATGTGTATACACACCGGCCTATTTGATTCTCACATGGCAACATGTTCAAAACGGCGCTTCTGAAGCTTTAGGTCAACGTCAAGAGCTGCTGCGCTTGAAGTCGTTGACCACGAAGCTGACACAGCAAAACGAGGGGCTCCTGGAACGCGCCGGGAGGCCCTGGTGAGAGGTGCCGCCACCATGGTCATACGGGGTTTCCCTAGGGTCAAGATATGAAAAGATGTGGAAAAACCCCATGCTTTCCCTGGGAAAATGATCTACACATGTTTGGTTTTCCGGAGCTATGTTGGTTTGTATGAGGGTAAGCATGGCTGTTGAAAGAAGAAATATGGGGGATCTAGTAGGGAGATAATGGTTAGTAGGGAGATACTGGTTGGTGGTGATTTAATGGGATTGGACGGATATATCCACTGAGGCAGAACAGCTGCAGTGCCAGAGCGCAGATGCTGAGGTGCTGCACATCGCGGCATTTTCTTTTCAGGGAGGATTTTTCCATGGACGTGTACAAATATACAGTAATTATACCTATACGGTATATACATACAAATGGATTAATGAGATCTTACTATGAAGAATTATATATGGTTATACATATATATATGTGTGTATATGACGTATGCATGAAGTATGAACATACCTCGCCCTTGGCCCTTGACCCTTTTTTTTGCACCCGGGGGCTGCAGCCAGGAACGCGCTAAAAAGGCGCAAAGTCAGCAGCAGATTCTGGAAGAGCATGCCACGGCCCTAGGATGAGTCGAGGAGCAGGGCAAATGCTGCAACGATGAACATTGCTGGATTTTAAAAGGAAGGAAATGCGATTTTGCCAACATAAGATATGGAGAGTTCTCCGTGGAGAATAGGGATTTCCCAACAAATGAGGATGTTGCTTCATTTAATTTTGATTCTCCATGCTGAAAGTGGGGCCATCCCTTCCAGTTGATTACTATCTTGAATTTTCTTCAAGCCATGAGGATTCCAAACCAACATTCCGCAATCAATGTCTGAGGTGAGAGATTAGTATATATGTATATAATATATATGCATGTATATGTTGGTAAGTCTAAGCAGCAAGACAAAATGGCTGGCCAGATCTGCATGTTCTCATATCTAGGCCTGAAAATAGGGTACCCCCTAAATCCACTGATTAATACTCACTTTTCCCTCTGAAATGCCCAATCACCAATTTTCAAAGACACATAAATCATCATAAATCATATCTTAGTCATGTATCCCACTATATTCCCTGGATATCCCCAGTAAATTCCAGGTAAGTCCCCATAGAATCCACCAAAATGGGTCCTGGGTTCTTCTCAGGTCCGTGCTGTGGCGGAGCAACTGACCGTGCTGATGCACGAGAATCGCAAGTGCCCTGGCGAAAGGCTGGTGAATTCATGGTGAAATAGGGAGTGAAATTCACCTGGCAATGGAAACTCACCTGCGAGTAGGAAAAATGTTTGACGGAACGGCGTGGTTCCATAGGCATACATACATAATCATACATATTATATGTAAACATGATATGTGTATTGTATATATATATATATATTATATCTATATATATATAATATATATATATATGCGTGTTTGCCAGAGGGTGTGACTCAGTTCTCATTGGAACTAGCTCCCGCAGAAGTTTGGTGTCCACCATTCCAGGCAGCAACTGGTGTCTTGTTCCTGACTGAAGAATGCTCATCTCATAAACTTCAGAAATGAGTGTAAGATTGTGTAAGTGTGAAATCCCCAAGCATTTCCCATATACTAGATTTGTGGTAAGCCTTATTATGAAGCATCCTCATGCATCCTCAAGGTTACCGGAAATGGTTGGTTAAAAAAATAAATCCCCAACTGGTAAGTTTACCATTGGGTCTGCCGGTTTACGGCCAACTCATTGGGTTTTTCCATTGCCGTTTGAGGTTGACTGGCGCCATCCCTGCGAATCCCATAGATTCGGAGGCAGGAAATTGGGAATAGAGGGGTTGGCATGGAAGGAACAGAGGCAACCAAACGGGTACGGCTCAAAATTATTAAGCCTATAATTGGTTGGTTTATGTTAATCTACCATTTAAAATTACCATTTTTGGTACCATAATTTTGAGCCATAGCCAAATGTGAATTTTACACATTTAGTCAAAGGCTTCTAAACGGGCTTCCAGGATACCTTGAACATCCTCGAACAAATTCAGAAAAGACAAAGGTGTGGACGGATTCCAAAAGTGAGTCACGTGCCCAAAACCTTCTGGCACACAAATTTCCGGGCTGGAAAATCCTTCAGATTACCCTCTGGTAAACTAACATAACTATGGGAAATCACCATTTCTAATAGGTAAATCACCATAAATCTAAAAAATGGGTCATTTTCCATAGTTACTGTTAGTTTACCAGAGGGTAATGGATTTGCCACTGCATACTGCAGGGGAGGTCGGGAAACTCTCGCTCTGCCAAGGGTCACGAAAGCAACAAACGCTCCTTTCGGACCATTCAGGCGCGGTTGGTGCCGCGACATGGCGTTGTGGCACGTTTTCGAAGCCAGACAACTCAAAATCTCAAGTCCCCAGTTCATGGTCCATTGGGATCTGCAAAATCCTGTGCTGCAGGAGTTGGTTGATCAAAACCTCTCTTTGCGCCGATCCATTTCTCAGATGCAGAGTGAGCGGGGCTGCCTGGCCACGGGACGAGCGACTGCTGATGAGTTCATTGATTGGATGGTGGAATGTTGAAGAAGCTGCCAGACCGAGACAGGTATGAATGGTTGGACCCCACCGTGGAAATGGATGGTTTACTGTCATTTAATGCATTTACTATCATTGATTATCATGAATAAACGAATATCATTCATTATCAAGACTGACCACTGATACTGAAAGGTGGGTAAGGTGGATATCAGCGAATTTCATGCTGCTGTGACAGCCTGAGGGATTGTTGTAGCATTTCCACCTTTTTCATCCCTCAGATGAGACTCACATGTGCTAAGATTCTTCAAAACAGCCTGCAGTAGCACTCAGTTTATTCTTCCATCTATATTGCTTCTCAACCTCCCCCAGGTTTTGATTGCTTCGACCCCTAAATGGATACCATGGGTTCAACATGCAAAAAGAAGGAGAACACCTCATGGTTTCCGTTCGGAAAATGATCATCATGATCTATAAGTGGTGGTTGTTCATGTGTTTTTTCAACATCTTTTTGTATGTTTACCCTGTGGATCTCTCTAGGACTGAGTCCCAAGCCGCTGGATCCTACCAGGAGCAAAGGTGAAAGCCAGCCGCGTGAGCTCCCCATGCTTCGAGATCGCAACAACCAGCTGGAGCGGCTGATGAAATGATGGGATGATGGTGATTGCAGTATGTTGCAGTTGATTTTTTGGGGATACTAGATTCATCTAGATTGCATAGATGACACTAGTACATACTAGGAACTGATACATACATACCCAATGTTTGGACAACATTCTTGGGACCTTAGGCCTTTCCATTCATGATGGATCAACACTTCAGCAATTGCAGACCGCGGCCGCAGGAGACGAAGTTGACTGAGCAAGAAGCCAGACACGCAAGTCACCTGCAGGAGAGTCATCCGCCAGAGATGTTTCCTCAAGATGAAACAGAGATGTTTTCCACCACCCAATCTGAAGCATGAAATTTAGCTGCTGCAGTTGCAATCCATGCAGGAAATTGCTGAGCGCGTGAGTCAATTGGAGCAAGAGAGGGACAAGGAGAAAGAGAAGCGAAGAGCCTTGGAGGTTCAAAGCTTCGATGGTGATTGAATCTGTGTTTTTCTTTTTAATGTGATAAACCCAAGAATAAAATCCATCAAAACAAGAGGAGCCAACGAACCCGAATGCAGATCACGTAGAAAGACACATAAACGATGACCACAAAGATAAACTATCTCATAAATCAAAAACATATA
>BGPT01002004.1:39482-97099 GCA_003297045.1 Symbiodinium sp. clade C Y103 | reverse complement strand
GAGAGGCAGAGAAGCAGGAAAAGCAGGAAAAGCAGAGAAGCAGGAATCCAAAAAAAAATCCTAAACTTGTCGCAAAAAAAAAACCTAAAATAATTAGCCCTCCCATTACAAATGACATAGAGTACTTGCAGCACAAAAGAAGCTGGAAGAGTAGTAGCGTGCCAAAACATGAAGGGCCCCCATAGGGAAATAGAGGTCCTGAACTAATCATCTTTACCAAATATTCTGAGTTCCCCAATTCATGGTTCGTTGGGTCATACATGTTGAGATGTCTTGCGATCGTGTTGCCAGCCAGCACAGATCAGATCAGACCAGTGAACAGCAGTATTTCAAGACTTTGGTTAAAGTTTGTTTGCATTTTCAGTATGCAACTGAAAGCACAACATACGACAAGAATTGACCAGATCTGACAACCCCAAGATGAAATAAACAGAATGTTTCTTTTTGATGTTCTATTGATTTTCTACTATTTGTCATTTTTCTGTACATTTCTTCTACATCTTCTACCTTTGTTTATATTTTGTTTCTGAAGGTTTTCTGATTTCTCGAAGTCTCCTGGACCAGGTGGCGGCGCCGCCTTAGGCGCTGCCGGTTTCGTTTCCTTCGGAAATTCCTTCGCTTTGTCGGTCGACGTCGCCGAGGTGGGCGACTTCTCCAGCTTCGACGACGAGGTCGGCACAGGCGCCTCGCCCTCGCCGTCGCTGTCGCCTTGCGACCAGGCTTTCAGCCCCGGCTCCGGCACATCCACCGGAGCGGCCGGAGGAGGCAAGCAGAGTCCTGGTGCAAAGATGTGCAAAGATGTAAAACAAACATAGATGATTCTGAACGAGTCTGAATGATGTCATGATGATTATGGATAGAGATTTTCCTGGCAAGCATTATTCCATAATATATCAAGTAACTAGTATTAGTATATTATAATAGATGATAATATGATGAACATTACAAATATGCATGATAATTGGCAAAGTAATGTCAACATAAAGACAGAAAAAAACACCACATAATCCGTGAGACAAGAAATTGTGGGAAGTGCCAGTGTCAGTCGCGGTGGGTCACAAGTTCAACATCGCAGTCACAGAGTGCTCCAGGCGCCTCAATATATTTTTTGTGAATTCAAATTTGGGCTGCGCTGAGCATCACTGACATAGTGACATAGTGTGACTGACCGTCCTGCCAAGCGCAGGTCTGCGTGCAGGTCTGCGTGTTCCCTGCTGAAGGTCTGGCTTTGGACCCCGTGGGCACCGTTCTGAAAGGCCAAGCGTTCAAAGGCGCCTTAAGTCCCAGGCACCCAGTCCCCCTGCCTTGATGGGGATTTGATGGGGTTCACGGTTCATGATCGGTTCATGATCGGTTCATGGGTCAATGGATGTCCAGTTGCCAAGCTAGGTATACCCGGGTATACCATGCAAGCCAATTCATACTAGAGGTTGCCACAGTATGCCAAAGTACTTGACATACTCTGGCATGACTACCGGTCGATCTTGATCATGTCAGTGAATTTAGATGGTTCAATGATTGAATATTGCGTTCAATGATTCAACAGATTATCTGTTTACACATTGCTACATGGTTTGATTATTTTTTGTATTGCTGCATCTGTTGCATCTGTCGCAGCCGTGGGTGCATCGAAGGCGCTTCTCTGGCTCTTGAGCTGACGATCGAAAGCTTCATCAAGATGCTTACAAAGTGCAGCATTGTGTCGTTGAAGCTCCTCACACATTTTCAGCAGGTCACTGGTCATCACCATCACAACCTGTAACAATTTTGCAATTCCCCTTGACAGCAAAGCGAATCACAATCAACAAACCATGCTGAATCATGCTGATGTAACTGCAGCTGGCTGAGCGGTGCAATGCACAGAACGATTAAGCCTGATTAAAATCTGATCAACATAAATTGCAAAGGATATTGCTAAAGGGAGAGCCACAGCTGAAACATACATGTGACACAGTTCGGAACTCGAAGGGAAATTCACAGCAAAGGCAATCTATGCCGGTACTATGCTGCATCCGTGCGAACCTTGCCAGGCCTGTGATTTTGATTCTACGGATACGGCTGTCCCTCCTCTGACAGCCATGCCCGAAGCGCTCTGGGCGACTCGGTCTCTACTGAAGTCAGCGTTTTCAAGCTGAGGGGTGCCGGCACCTCCTGCACAAGCCAACGACATGTATGGAATGGGTTCATTACGTTGGGTCACCTTGAATGGATAGGAATTCAACAGTAATCCTTCAGGGATATCCGGTTTTGAGTTCTATGATATCATCCAGTTTTGAGATCCATTATGTCCACATGGTTATATAATGTTAATATACAGTCTCTGAGTCTTCCATTGTCAGAATACCAAAGGTACAAATAGCTACAGTGATATAGAGTGATGTCCACTGTTCGGCAGAAACAACAGTGTACATCAAGATACATTGACACCTTCAATATCCTTCAATCGTGCATCACCTACACCTGGCATCTGATGGCGTCCGGCTCCTCGGTGCGGGGGAAAAGCAAGGTCAGCTTAGCTGCGTCCGCACTGTCTGCATCCCCCTCCGTATTCTGCCTTGGTGAACCCAAGTCGTGCAGAGATGTGCCGAATTCGACCGGCAGAAAACATCGGAATTCAAAATTTTGGAAACGTGCTGAAGACACTTACGCTTAGAAGGCACCTCTTGCGACCTTGTATGATTTTTTCTTGAATCCCAGCTTATGAGGCTTATGAAGTTTTATAGATAATTATGCAGTGTTGGTGAAGCTTTTGCGCAATTCCATACATCACCGCTTCTTCCAAGATCTTGCCTAATTTGCCGAGCCATCTTTTAGCTGAGTTGCTTGAGGTCTGGGATGCCCGGTAAGTGTGGCTCCGTCATGGTCAGAAACTCCAAATCACTGTAAGCCAAAAATGGCAGCATATGAATTTGAGTGAATCGAGTGAATCGAGCGACTTACTGACAAACCCCCAGTGACCAAATTCACAAGAGCTTCTTAGACGTCGCCACGTTGGCCTCTGGGCGATACATACTGTTGAACATCTCTCAAGCCGCATCACCGCTCATGTTAATTCAGCAATGCATGAAAACCATTGAAAACCACAGAGCAAACAAGAGAAATACACATGAAAAACCATGAAAGTGTCTCTGTTGAAAGCCATCAGACTATCTGTCAGATTGATCAAATGATCTGCTTCCACCCTGCGCTACACCCCAAGATTATTTCGCTGTGCCTCTTCCCGAGCCCAATCTGGCTGGCCATCGAAGCGAGCTTGGAAGAGGTTCTTCACCACCGCCTCCTGACACAAAGGCGCTATTATTCAGTGAGATGTCAGTGAGACAAATATAGACAAATACTAAGGTCTAAAGTTCGAAGTAGACAGATACTGTCCGGGACAAACTTAAAAGTCAGCTGCCAAACGTATCAAAATGTATCAAAAATATTCAAAGATACCAGTCCATGCAGCTTTGTTCATATGGTGTTCTCGCCTTCATTATGGAGTGGTAGCAAGCTGTGTCCACGACGAAGCGCAACGGAGAACAGCCAACCTTTGGGCGCCGGGGCATCGTTCACTGACACGCGCGCACGCAGCCGCATGAACGTTAAGTTGGAAGGGATGGGATTGGGTGTGGTGGGGCGGGATGCTTAGCACAAGAGTGACACTATACTCAAAACTTCCTACTACAATTGACAATGCGTTTAGCAACCTCTATAATAGACTCTATAAAAGTGGTTATTGGTTTACTAATGGTTATTAGCAATGATATAGATGGTGAACTAAGCGTTGGTTTGTTAATATTGATGGTGGGTTCATAATGTAATGAACGACAAAAATTGAACCTGTTGGTGATCAACACACTCAAAAACACATGATTTATTAAGGGTTTATCAGATGTACCACAAAAAACACCAACAATGGGTTGTGGTTCAAACATGGAGACCTAACTCAAGAGTGGGAATCTAGAATCGGCAACAACAGAGATCCAACAAACATGGAAATCTATGAGAACATATAATAACTAACTAATGCAAATAATAACACGTCAATAAGACTTGAAATACGTATACACATGCAGCCCACAAATTAGACATCTGACCATCAAAACATTGGACAACAATCTAAATTGTAGCCTGATCAACAAACACTTGCTGCGCAAGAATTATACATTCCCTGAGGATCGAAGTAGACAAATAGGCCAGTATCGGCAAAGTAGATCCCACAAGGGTACTTTTCTGACAAGGTCCAAAAACATATACTTATTGGATTTTAACGGATTTTGTCGGATTTTCTTGGATTTTCCCGGATGTCTAGGCACCAGTAGTGGTAAAATGGCCCAGCGTGTCAAAATGTGTCAGGATCTACTTTTGGGTTGCGCGTGACAGACCGTGACAAACCCATGACACCGTGACGAATACATGATATTTTCTTACTAAAATTGTTGACTTGTCGGAAAATGGCCGTGACAGCCCGTCACAGCCCCTTCAAAACTAAATCTTCATAGATAGACTAAAAACACAGGGCTTTGAGATTCTTGGTGTTGCCCTGTGTCTGACTCCCAAATTTATCGGAAGAAACAAATTCCGCTAAGTATAGGAATTTGATGCACTTACCACTTTTTAACCCCTGAGTAGCTTAAAAAAAAAAACTACTTTCTGATAAGTGAATTTATAGCACCATCTTTTGATCCTCAGGGAACTAATTAAATAGAGTCTTAATTAAGTCTTGACTCAGCGGACCTACAGCCATCAATTGTCTTCGATACACAATGCTATACCTAAATCCATCTACTCCTTCCAAAGCATCTTTCGCCAATTCCCGTATACACAAAAGATGTGACATTTTGTGGCACTCTCGGCACTATTCCGCACTCTTCCAACGCCTCCAGCTCTATGGTGATGACTCGGGCCGTCGTTTTGAACTGGCAGGTGGGGTCAGGGGTCTGAGCATCTCCGACCATGTCCGAACATCTCCGACCCCACAAATGTCGGCTGCAATCATGTCATCTCACATTTCTGCAATTGTACATGCAATCATATGCAATGAGGTGAGCTCTGATGCCAAAACATCAAGCATGTCAAAGACCATGAAGAACCATGAAACAGACACTTCAACACAGCTAGGATATGCCAACCGATGCGAAGTGCATCTTCGACTCAAACATGCCAGCTTGAACTCCGTGGTCGCTCACCGCTCGCAGCCTTAAGGTGATTGAGGCCACACTCCCAGCTATGCATCAAATCTGTCAAGTATGACATCAAGTAATGTCAAGTATGATCTGTCTATGTCTAGGTCTAAACATTGTCTGAATAAGGTATGAGTATGAGATAGTATATGAGTATGAGTATGAGATAGTATGAGTATATGTTTATGTATGTTTTGTCAGATGTCTTTTTGAAAGCGGATCAAGGCTGAAGGCTGCTGGTGCCCTGAGCTTTCTGCAAGTAGATCCGAGCTTCCTCAGTCTGCAGTCTGCAGGTAATCTGCTCGTCTCAACGTCTCAGTCATCTGTCAACATCTGTCAGCATCCATCCACTCAGAATCTATGCTGAATCTTTGCTGACTTTTCTGTTTGCTGACTCACAATCTTCACAGCTTTTCTCAGAAAAAATGTTGCTGCGCTGGATGCAAAACCAAGCAGCTGCTCCACCAGCCTTAAATAGCTGAAGGGATGATGAATTGACACCCGCAAACGGACTTCCGAAATGGCTTGCAAGAAGAAAATGAAAAAGAACTTGATGTTGTTGTCTGACTATCATTGAAAGAGCAATGATCATAGCAAAATACCTGCAGAACATCCAACCTCAGAACACTGCATTTGGCATCCTTTCAGAAATAGCAACTACCATCACTCTTGACATATTTGAATCTGTATTTGATAGGTGTGCATATTTTGTATCTACTTTTTGCATCTGTTTTTTGCATCTTGTCTTGCCTCCGGCTCCGCGGCAACTGGTGGCGGCTTGCTGTCTTTGAATGGATTCTGCACGCGCGTACGACATCCACAGTCAAAGCATCAAACCACAACAGTTTCGCCTCTCCCTGAAGCTGAAAATTCGGCAGAAGTTCATGAGGTGTTCAGCAGAAATTGATTTCATCTTCGCATATTTTCACGCAGAACCCATCAGAACTCAGAACTCATCAAAATCACATCTCGGACCCATCTCCCGCCTGTTTCTTTTGCTGCTTGTGCTGCTGCTGTTGCTTCTGCTGCGTCTGCTCCTTTTGCTGCGTTTGCTGCTGCTTTTGTTGAGGTTTGACCTCCGGCGCAGGGTGGTGGCTTCCTTGCTGAATTGCCTCTAGTCCCTGGCGCAGAGCATGGCAAAAGCGCCAAGAATAAGGCTCGATTACAGCTGGATGCAGCTGAATTTCATCATTTTCATTGTTCCCTTATGTTACTTAGTATACTTATGTTCCCTTCATTGTTTCTGCCAGTTTTTTCAAGTTTCTGCCTTTCACTATGACTATCTATGACTGCTTTGCCATGCCTGGCCCTCCAGAAGTTCCAGCAAGGACTCACGATCTACACGGCCCTGACGCAACAAACATGTTTGCAAACGCTTTGGACTTCTGAAGCACTGCACTCCAAGTCCAACACTGATTATCCAAAATCAAGGACTAAAAATCGACTGCAAGCTGACAAGAAAAAGTCTAATTATTACATTCTATTACTAAAAGTGACTACTTTGGGACTTTTCAGCCATGCCTCTGTGTTCAGGCCCAATTCATTGAGCTCTCTTCTCAGGTCGCGGGCCTCCAGCGTAGTGGAATGCACAAATCGTGAAAACATCTTCAGTTTCCAAGTCCAATGGAGTCAAGATGAACCCGATGTTCTGAGGCATAACTGCACATCTACAAAAATATCTGATCTGGATTTCCATCTGACTGTGAGCCTTGTGAGACTTCTCCACATACTTTTACAAATTCTTGCTGAGTTCCTACAATGCCAGTAGAGTCATTTGCTTGTTTTTACACCCGCCTTCAAAGCTCTCAACTCTTCTATCCGTTCCAAAACCTGCAGCACATGGACATGGGAAACAAACTGCAGTGGATCAGAAATGGTCAGAGAATGTTACACATCTAGTTCCAGATTTGATAGCACAACAAGAATGAAGACACCCTGGCGACTGTCATTCATCATCTTTGATAAAAAACATAATCTGCAATTGTCTGAGGTGAAGGAGGCACAGCTGTTGAGAGAAATCTCTGTGTCGTTGAATATATTATTTCAAGTATAGTCTGGTATATCAATGTTATCAACGAAAGATTCGGTGGAAGAAACCTGTTCGACATCCCGCTGGCTTGACTTCCACATTCCAAGGGCATGATTTCCAAACCTTTCTTGAAGAGTCCTCTGTGTAGGTCATGAATGATTCCTGAATGATCATCATGGGTCGTTTCTGAATCGCGGCCTTCTTGGAAGGCCCGACCTGAACACACCAAACACAACCACTACATGGTGCATTCGCAAATAGATTTCACCTCTCTCTCTCTCTCTCTTTCTTTCTTTTTCTTTCTTTCTTTCTTTTTCTTTCTTTCTTTCTTTCCTTCTTTCTTTCTTTCTTTCTCTCTCTCTCTCTCTCTCTCTCTCTCTCTCTCTCGCTCTTTTGCTTTTTGTGTCAATGAACCAATATCTATAACGTTGCAAACTCTTGCTGGCTGCTGATATCGTTCTAGGTACTGAAAACTGAAACTTCGGGGCTAGACATGTCAAGAAGGAAAAGAAACTTACAAAGAAAAGCAACGAGCTGATTCTGTTTACACCAAGACAGCCAGGCGATAAATGCAGAAATCATTGTCACAAACTGCCTCTGACCGTGAAGTCTCTGAAGTGTCAGATCCGAGCAACACCCTGATGCGAAGGAGTGGTTGTGAGCTGAAATCAAAGTTGCATTTGTTTGTGCAAAAGTCAATCCACATTGCTCCAACAAATCGATAAAAATCACCTTCGTTCCAGCTGCGCCTGCGCCCTTCCGTTTCCAAGAGCTCTACCAATGACCTCAGCCAAAACCAAAGTAGTGACCTACCTCGACATGGCAGTTTGTGAAGTGCCGAACACTTCAGTTTCTTGGTTCTTGACCGCGTTTTGACAGGGATCTTTAGATTCTGGGTGGGATGATCGTTGTGTGTTGGGAGGATCCATGTCTAATTATACTGCCTGTCCTTTGCATTCCCTGCTTGTTGAAGCCTCAGTGTAGTCGGAACCTGGCCCTTCAGCGGCCGTGGCACCAAACCCAGTTTTTTCGATTTCTGCCTATGCCACCTTACGAGTACTATCCAAATCAACTTCATGTTGCAGCACTCCCCATTCCCTGCATCTTCCGCATCAACTTCATGCTACGTCACACATGTTGTTCTAGTTACGTCAAGAGTTTTGGATGGGGCAGGGTGGGGAGGGTGGGGTGGGGCAATAACGTCCTGGCAATAACGTAGGGCAATAACGTGCAAAGCAGTGTACAAACTATAGGTGATCAAAGTGCTCAGTCTTGAAAAAAAAGGATTGCTGCTGCAAAACGAACTAGTTTCGTTCTTAACATTGAAACCCTGATTTGCATGACTTTTTTCAGAAGTGAGCTGGCGCTGTGACGAAACATCGATTTCAAAGAGTGACGAGAGCACAAAAGCACATGGCCAATGAGAGGACGGGAACCCTGTAGTCTTCGTTGATTCTACGTATTGCATCCTGCATACTGCATGCTGCACTGCATACTGCACTAGTGCTGTTTTGCGTTTCTGTCTCTCAGTGCCCATCTCTTTGTCTACGCGACCTGCCGTAGAGATTCCCATGGCCTCCAGCTCTTGTCGCAAATCCCGGGCCTCACAGCGGGAATGCCATCAACACCATCAACACCATCAAATTTATCCAAATTTCCAGGACCTGGGTCTTCGCATTGTCTTCACCCATCCCGATCATATCATATCATATCCAGCATGCTGCCCTCAATCCCAACACGAAACAAGACGTTTCGGAACCATCCAGAAGTCCTATACCAAAAAGTCCTGGAAGATTCTTAAATATGCTCTCCTCTTGCCTTACTGCATTGAACATCAAGAAAAAAACATCTTTCCCTTACTGGGGCCCTCGCCCGAAGCCCCTGCATTTCCTGAAAGCGCTCTTCCAGCTGTTGCCTCAACAAACTTCGACGTCCAATGACCATGCAAAGCCATGCAAAGGCACAGAAATCATCACTGGGCACCAGACATGTCCAAAACCTTTTCTTTAACACCTTGTCGCAGGTGGATCTGGTTTCTGTTTCTCCCGCTGTGCCTTCAGAATAAGATATCTTTCAGTCAGTTGCGACCAGATTCTGAATTTCCCTGTCTTCTCGCGTCTGTGAAATGCCCCATTTTTGATTCTGACACATTGCCTTGTCGCACCAGGTGCCGCCGTCGCGCGGAAGCCACTCCAATTGCAACCTGAGTGCAGCGTCTAATGGTGGTTCTACAAACACATGATGCAACAGAGTTTATGGTTTCATGAACATCTACACCTTGCCCAAACGATGTCCGTCCTGAAGAATGCCTTGCTACTTTTGAAAGCACAAAGCAATGACAAAACGATACAAAACGTCTTGACCTGGAAAGGAATTTTCTGTGTCCAAACTGAAGAGTCCCAACTCTGAGCAAATGGCTCCAGGTGCGCAGGCCGAAAACTGCCAGGCACCTGTCGCCCCACCTGTGAAACACCAACATTTTTCTGCAGTTCTCTGCAACATTCTGCAACTATCAAAAACATTCAAAAAGCTACCAAAACATCCCAGTGAATCTGAATCCAACACAAGATGTAGAAACAATTTACAAATCAGCACACCCCGAGAAACATCGAGAAACCCTAAATCTGGCCTCTTGCAGGTCTCGCATGACAAGGCGAGGCAATGGAAGTGCCCGGCCCCTGCACCATACCAAAGATGTCGTGTCCGTCAGGTCGACTGAGGAGTCTACCGAGGAGTCTACCGAGTCTACCAAGCTCCAAGATTCTACGAATTTCGACAAATTCGGAATTTCCACAGTGTATCACAGTGTATCCTATCTGCGGCCTGGACATATCTAGGTCTGCTCGGCAGCTCAGGAGCCAACCTCTGTCAATGGCAGGATGCCACCGAACTCCCCAAAAACCACTGAACACATCTTAAGATTAAATATGTTAAATGATAAATGCGACGTTGGAAAACTCGTTGGTTTTCCAACTTTGCGCAAGTCTCACTTCCAAGGCCCAGACATGGCAAGACTCAATGCGAGCACACAAGGTGAAGTCGCTTAATGTCGCTTTGATTTGACTTATTTTCCTCATTTTTCCTCGGGGTATGTCAGAGTACATGGCACACGATGGATCACAATGGTACAGTTCTGCTTGATCTTCATCAAAGGATCCAAGGCCATGATTTCCGGGCAATGTTCTTGTTGATGGACCCCCATCCTGGCACTACTACATTGACACTAATTGTATCTTATCATAGTCTCATCTCGACAAGTGTTCACAATTTGGTAGAATCTCGGTAGATTGATAAATTAAGGAGCTGCCTTCTTGCATTGTGCTGCTTCCTCTGGCCCAAGCTACAGCGTGCAAACAGCCAGGTGTTTTGCGAATGTGATTTAGTTAGGATCAATGCAACGAGACTGCGGGACACAGTGAATGGCACTTGCCGGTGAGATTCCGAAGCGCCTGAGATTCTGATACAGTTTCCAGTTCATTCCTGCCTTCATAGCATTGATTGATTGGATCACCCCCTCTTGCAAACACACCCCAACATGCAACATCCCTGATCAAATGATGGCAAGAGTGCAAACCCGGCAGCACTTCCAACCCAACTTTTTGGGAAGTAGCGGTGCCATAGCAGGGCATAATCATACATCTGTTGATTAATGCTCAATGCTCAAAAAGATTCAACTGTCTGTTTCTACTGTTCAGATTTCTTCAGGTAATTCCTTTTGTTTCCTTTCCTCCTTTGTTTCTCAAACAGTCTACCCTTTGCTTTCCTCCCTTCTCCTTTGATCAAAGATCCAAACACGTTTTGAAACCGAACTCCCTTATGAACCCTGGCCTATTCCTATGATTTCCCATGAATTTCCCATGATCATGTACCATTTTACTCCTGACACCTGGACATCGAAGGGGTCAAACTACCAGCCTCCGATCCTCGACATCTCTCGACATCTCTCGACATCGACATGCACCACTGCTGGGTGCATGTCTCGATGTCTCGATGTCAGCGAGTGCGGCCGGGCCTGAAATGGCTGCCATGCAGCGTGGAAAAAGGCCTGACACCAGCGGGGTTAAAATCGGTGCAAGAGCTCCCAGTATGGGTAACATGGGGCGGTTGCATCCTGAACAGTCCACCAAACGTGGCCTGAGCTATGTACAACGATCACGATATATTCAACTATATTCCCAACACTATTCAGACTTCGGTAGTTGACTCTTTGTTGTGATTCTCCATGTTCCACCTTTGCGCAGCAGCAATCGGCGGTCAGAGCCCAAGGTCTTAGTTTTACCTCACGCCTACCTCGCGTCTCCCCTACGCAAAAAGACGCTTTCTTTACAACCCTTGAAAATCCGGGAAGATCCAGAAGGGGAATCCCAGGATACCCAATGGGATATCCAAGGCTATTTGTGCTCCACCGCTTCCAGGTCCTGCCAAGATACAGAAATCGCTATGCACCACAGCTCGGAACTTTGCCAAAGATGCCGCTTTTTGCCTGCCAAGTTCATCGGAAGTCGAAAGGTAAATTGTCAGATATAATTTCATACTGCCATACATCCTCCAATGTACAGGAAGGCTTGAGGCAAACGTCAGCACATCAGATTTTGTGGTCCTAATTTTGACCCGTCACGCTGTACAGAGAACGCATTCGAATGCAAAGGAAATGCCACAGTCGCTGGCCTCTGACTCCATTTTGCGGAGAAGAGCCGGAAGAGTCTGGGTGCAATGGCCAGTCGCTGCAAATTTGATTTTGTTTTGCTCGGGGTCAAAGGGAACTAGCTGCTTTTGATCAACTTCATCGAAGCTACATTGCAGTCAAAGCAATGCGGATTGAAACCTTTAGAGATGTTTATAGAGATGTTGAGAGTTTAAAGCTTAAGTTCTGCAGTGTAGGTCTCCGCATGAATTTATGCCTGGATGAAGGGAAGCTGTGAATGCAGAAGCAATGTCCAGCAGTGACATGTTCGATCCTCATGGCGGATCCCACGGATCCAGGCCTCTGTTGACTTGATCTGGCTGCGCTGGCGAGGTCTTGGGACAATGGAGAACTGCTGCTCCATCGAATCGCCGCAACCTGTCCGGCCAGTCCCGCTCTGGCCGTTGCTGTCGAAATCTGTCGAAATCTGCCCCTGCCTATGTGTTCAGCACTTTCCTCCACGACATCCTTCCAACAGCGCACTGAGATACCCGTCACAGCCAAGAACAGAATAGTCATGAAGCTTGGCACCAGGATCAAGTCCTTGGTTGATGGGCTCAAGGTTTGATCGTAAACCAATGGTTCAAACATGTAAAGTCAAAGCGTCCAGTCGTCCAAAGTCAGAAGTTTCAAGACTTGCAATCAGTTGTTGATTGACACTCGAGAATCTCTGAAGCCTAATTTCAGGATGTGAGCTGAAAGAATCCGAGCACAGTATAGAGCACAAGAATGCGCAAGATTTGTAGCACCATAAACTGGGATGAAGGTGCAACAAAGTCGTGGTTCAAGTTGAGCCGCCGTGCAAATCTCTATGGTCGCACTTATCTCCCAATCTCTGACATCCTTTGGATTCACATTGGCCAAGAACGATGTCCTCAGTGCAGCTATGACCGCTATGACTGCTATGAAAGTCTTAGCTGTTTCAGCTATGATCGGCTGAGTTCAGCTGCTCATTTCTTCTCCTCTCCAAATTTTCTGCCAGGGATCACAAACATGAGGCAAAATGTGATGTAGCTCACACCTCATCCGAAAGCATCAACAAGTCTTCAACGCATTTCAGAACTCCAGCAAGAGTTGAAACACCCAACAAACTTCGAACGCTGGAAAACCAGTATGTCAGGCAGCAATTTGACTTGGCACTGCCTTTCGAGTTTCTTCCGTCAGAGTCAGAGGTATCTCCTATCACATGCTATCTGCACTAGATTTGCCCGCATAATCTCTGCACATTTTGCACTCACCCATCTGATTCTATCTCCATGGTCCATCTTTCTCAATTGTTTCGCTGTTTTGTCTTGTCAACTTGTATCCAGCATGCTCATGCATCTTCTACTTGTGGTGATTCTAATGTTGATTCACAAGCACTTCTAATTGTGGCAACTCATTGCTGTTGATTTTCTGCCAAGCAGCTGGAAACCCACAGCACTTTGTCTCTGCAGCGCCACCTCCGTACCACTCTGGACATGTCCTCCTCGTCGACTTTCACGAACTCGCGGATGTGCAACTTCGAAAGCCTCATGGGTGCATTGGACTATTCTTAAGGGACGATTGTTGAATATCATTGTAACTTATAACTGTTTCTAATGAAAGATCCAACGGTACTATTGGCTATAGTAGATTCTAATGAGTATTATTGGATAACACGGAGAAAATACGAGGACTTTCAGCCAAACAGCATGTGCATCCATCTTTCGGCCGTTTCTACATTATGATGGCACGTGCACGTTTCAGACTCTTCCTTTTTGTACGTCATGCGATGCCATTTTCAGCTTCAGCGTGTTCCAGCATGGCAAGGTAGACAGTAACTTGGCGTCTGATGGAATGGAATGGTTCACCAGAAATGCAATGGGTCACTCCAGGCATAGTATGTATCCCTGAACTTCTGCAACAACCTGAGAGGTTCTTTTTGAGCCAAGCAACAACATTTCTGGAATGCTCGCTAGGAGCAGCGTTGCAAGGGCCACAGCAATGCACTTTCCCAGAGTATCCCACATGTCCATATCTTTCCGACCTTAGGCTTTGACCCCATCATCATGACTCCGTCTGTCAGCTCGAAACATCTCGAAACATCTCGAGCCAGTTTGGCTTAAACTTCTTCAGCTCAATAGTTTTGAGTCTTAATTTGGCCATTTCCTCATGGCTAATGGACCCAAGAAAAAAATGTACGTCTTGAGGTTCTTGACCTCTCTGGTTTGACCTTAGCCGAGCGGCACAGCTCGCTGTTGCCTGCAGCTGAGTTTTGCCAAAACAGCGCCGTGACTGCCAATGCCCCAGAAATGCGGCACAGCAAAAGCACTGTACTCAACGATGAACTGATGAAGATGCCTCACTGTCATCATTGTCCAACTGCTTCACAAGAAAAACAGCTCCGAAAGCTGCTGGTCACTACTTGAGTGAGAGTCTGTTCCTCCCAGAGAACAATGAATGATCATGAGGAATAGTTATTGCATGATGGCCTGAAACCTTTCCCAAGTTTTGCGCTATCGGGAAAAGATCGGAAGGAACATTGTTGCCCTTGACCTCTTGTTCATGTTCTGTGGAGTCTCTCAAATGTGCCACAACTGTGTAGCTTCAGTTTCAGGGTCAGAGTGAGAATGGCTCGGACGTGCTGATTTAGTTAAGCGGCTCCGGTGCAGAACGGTCAGCCAGGGAGCCTGTGAAAGGAAAAGTCTTGCAGCGGTCCTCAGACGGTACCATGCAGCCATCAGGGTGACAAGGTTTTTCTGGATCATTCTATACGGTTTGACCATGCAAAAATGTGATAAGCGGATGTCAGCGGACAGTTGATTTTGCAACCTCATTGGATACTGCAACTGCAAGAACTACAATGCGCAAGACAAGCAGCTTTGCTAAAAAGCTCCCGCGACCGTCAGATTGCATGAGCATCTCATGTTGCCTCACAAAATGAGCGACATTCGGGAGCACAACTTTCTGGAGACAGTTTCAGTGTGGCCCATCAAATCCCAAATATCAAGCCAATGATCCATTTTGATATACCATGATCCATCTTGCAATATCATTTCCTGCCAGTTGCTCAGAAGATCATATGAAAATGATTCATATCTGGTTCATCCCTCAAAGCTCAGCCACTGAGTTAGCTGTTCCTTATCTAATCGATGCAAGACCTTGATCTTCACCTCTGAGAGTCGCAACTCCTGTCGACATGTGCCGAACACCTGCCTTTATCTGTCTTTGTCCCCACAGAAACCAAACATGCTTACCTTTCGACAACTTTTGACATCAAGCTGATGAAAGTCTCAAGAGGTGAGAAACCATGAGAAACCAGCTGGGTTCAAAATGTTCAAATGTGATAAACTGTGATAACGAAGCAAACTAGCATTGTTCATCACAGAGAAGCGTGTTCCTGGACTCTCGCTGTTTTTTCTCGATAAAAAATCAATGCTTTATCCGACTTTATCCCTGTCCTCACCCTCCACAGACTCGACGGAGACTGTGTCAGCTTTGCTGGCCGAAGCACGTGTAGAAGGCGTGGAAGGTCGAGCTCCAGTTGCAGCTAGTTGGTCCTCCTCGCAGCAATGCTGTGCACCGATGCCATTTGCACAATTTGCAGACAGTGGAGTCAGCGGAGGTTAAACGGCTCTGACAAATAGCTCCGTCATCGAAACCCATTTTATCGTCTGACACACGAGGCATCCTCCAGAAGAAAACGTACATCCTCTAGCGAAAGCCACATAGATGCGCATGCCTTGCACGCCAAATGTTGGCCATTTGTTTCAGTTGTTTGTGCAGTCAGAAGTGAATCAAAAGTCATCCCAAATCCATGTTGATATGCAAATATCATCCAAAACCTTCCTTGTGCCGGCCTGATATTCAATACTCGATGCGACCATTCTGGCCATCAAACGCCGAATGGTTGCCTTGCGATTGTTTCCTGCTGAAATAGATCTGCACCCAGTGTTGATTCGCAAATACTTCGGGCAGGCAAATTTGCAGCGATAATTCACTGAAATTCGAACAAAACAATTCACCATTCACTGTAGAGAGAAAATGTGACAAACATTTAAGAACAACCAATTCTGCGATAGTCAACTAATTCTAACATTTCGAGATAATATCCATATTAATATAAAGAACAACCAACGCAAAGCCATACATTCTATGATGGTATTATATCAAATTTTCATTTGATAAATTGATAAATTTGATACATATTTGATACTACGTGATACCATTTCTGAACAGAAAGTGTCTCCTTCCGAAGGCCACAGCAGCTCCCAGGAAGTCTCCCAAGCGCAAACCACGAAGTTTCGCATGTAGCTGAAGGAAGCCTCACAAGTTGAGCCGATCACGTCCAAGAAGTTCATGGCCTGGGAATGTAACAAGCTGTAAAAAAAACATGAAATGAAGTAAATCAAGCAGTCTTTTTTTGTAAAGAAACTCTTGGAGCCAAGGCAAAAAGAGAAATACTGCTAGAGTGTGAGAGTATCACAGGATATCGATTGAAACTGCATTTTAAATATGTTAAAGGCAGATTTTCTATTGCCTTATCTCATCCACTCTCCATACATGTCCTTACATGTCCTTACATGTCCTTATCATTGCATCTCCTTGCATCTCCTTACTGTACATCTCCTTAATTCTCCTTATCTGTCTTTTTTTGGCCATTGCTTTTGCTGAGATTTGCTGAGCCACGGTCTCTTTCAAGCTGGAGCAGAACCCGCTGCCAATGCCACCAGCCAGGTATCGTGCATTTTGCCTGTCGATGTTCACTCGGCCTGCCGGACAAACATCGACATGAATATCCCAAATGCGATGGCATTGGCAACCTAATCTCTGGACATCTCTGGACATCTCTGGACATCTCTGGACATCTCTGGACATCTCTGGACCCTGCGTCATCTGCATCGGTTTGGGTATTGATCCAGCCGTACCTGTGAGTGTTGTCTTGGCTCTTGTGCGAGCGTACTGCAGTGATGCTTTGGCTCGATGCGGATTGGTGGTCACAAAGTTCTCGTCCAGCCAAGCACCTTATCGCCGTGAAGCTACACAAAAATGCCACCACAATGCCAAGCTGGACATTTTATATAGATTTTATATATCATTTCATTAAACTGAATCAACTTGATGGATGTTCCAAGACAAATCGAAACTTCCAAATTCCCAGACTGAACTTGACAAATTCCAAGCTGCCGCGTCGACTGGGACGATGATCGCAAGCACAGGCCAGGATCATCAAAAGCGACTGCAGAAGAATGGCAATCCAGAACCTTTGGAGGAACTCAGAACGAGGCTTCTCTGTGGTCAGTTTTGCAGAATCTGCACAGCAGCGGAATAAAGTCTAGTGATGTGATGTGTTCTTTGGGTTTCCTTGGGTTTCCTTGGGTTTCCTTTTGATCTTTTGCATCTAACTCTCTGTCCGGACCGTGCCTACCAAATGCGCAGAAAATATACAAAAACGGCTTGGTATTGAGAAGTAGTAGGTAAGGATCAGTAGATAAGTAAAGTCCCACACCAATCATCACTGATGGCCTTCGTTCAGTTCTATTTGGATCATTGAAATCCTGACAGAATCTGTTGCATTTTGATCCAAGAAACAATTTCGCATCCTTCTCCCGGTACCAAGCTGTTCCAAAGACAGCCCTCACACCTCAAATGTCACTGGTGCTAAAGCCTTCTCCTTGTGGTAAACAAGTTGGATTCACTGTCAAACATGGTGACAATGGTGGGAATACTAACCACGCCAGTGCCAGTTCGAAGTCTCTCTTTCATTCGGGTCAAAAACTTAAAACAATGTTGCAGGACTCTCGAAGATAGGGTTGCTACTAGCTATATATGGAGGTTTCCTGAAAGGGGGACCACAAAACCATCCAAAATTGGTTACTATCAATGGGAAAACCATGAAGAACCATGGATTGCTGGGATCTCTCTTCAAAGGGAATAATTCAAGCACAGCAGATTACAGCAGCATCCAAGGCACTCTCACCGGACAGAAGTGTTGCTTGGGAGCACAGCAAAGCGTCGATGAAACCACCAAGCACTGCACCAAACAGTGTCAAATGGTAAGACCTTGGTCTAAATCTTAAATCAAAAAGGATCTAATATGATCTGATATCATCTGAATCTGATCAGTGAATAATCCATGAGGTTGTAGAATGTTGTAGATGAATCAGTGAAATAGCATGAGATCGACTTGTAAAGGTTGGGAAGACTTCCAGATATCTCCAAACTACTCAGTAAATACTCCAAGATTCGAGTGTCTTGACATGTCTTTACTTTGCACATCTTGGGCGCAAACGCGCACATGAGTCTACCAGTGTCATCTCGCCACAATGTCTCCATGCCTTTGTCGGACCACCGGTTTTCTTCTTCGTCCCAGTAGGCACAAAAGGCTTCCTTGGTTCAGCTTGGTTCAGCTTGGTTCAGCTTCCACTTTGAAACACATTTGGCACTTGGAGTTTGAAGGTTTTGACCCATTTTGTTTTTTCAAGCTTCAACACAACTGAAGTCATGAAAGAGCGGATCCATAGTATATAAGCACCATTGGGATTCCAGCTCTCCCCTGGAAGCATAATTCCCTACACATGCCTGCCATATTACATGTTCCACTTCTTTGGCCACATCCGGAAAAGAATTTGTGGTCAAGGTTTGCGAAAATACCACTGAGTGTAGAAGTTAGAATGGCGCAAACTTTGTGCGTTTCATTGACTCAATAGCCAATTGTCCCAATTCATCAGGTGTCACTTGCACCCAATGTGCACCGCTCCAGCACGTCTCAAGATTCTCAAGTGAAGCATCTCTGTTGGGATCAACAAGTAGGCTGAAACGGATTGGCTCTGAAAGGTTCCGCACTTTGATGTTTTGAAAATCTGCACCTGGCACAACAGTGTGCACATAGTGTCACCGGCCACAGAACCATTTCTTCCCACAACGGGTCCGCTCGAGTTCTGCGCTCAGTACTCCACTATAAACTCTAAGTCTCTAAACTCTAAACCAACACTTCACTCCTTTGTGCCATGAAGAATTTATGTGTGGAAGTTTCGATGCGGAGTCCAGAGCTCCATCGCTCGGAAGTCTTACCACATTTCTGAGCGAGGAGCGAAGTAGGAGTGAGGAAGTCATGTCAAGTCTGTAGGCGTTGCTTTCGATCACACTGCTTTACATATGTTGCACAACTCTTCTTTACAAAGATGTTCCCTCCCAATGGTTTTCTGGCCTGTGGCGCGGAGGCTGAGCAAAGCTGCTGTGTTTGGCGTCACAGTGTGGCTGACCAAAGGATACTTCCCGTAGTGGTCAAAGGGATCCAGCGATGTGGCAACCAAGGCACCTTCACAGAGTTTGGACGGCTTGGCTCAAAAAATCCCGGTGTTCCAAGACTACATGACCTTAATGCCAAATCCTGTCTTGGCAAGATGTGGCAAGACATTGTTGCCAGTGAAGTATTCACACCGTTTTGCTTGTGCCGAGCTGCATGGCACGAAGATTGAAACTACTGCAGTCTTTCTTCAGTCTGCACATCCTAACACCTTGAATTCCAAATCAAAGCTACTGCAAAAGGTCTGCATTTCACGTCACGTACAAGCTCTGTACAAATTGCGCAAATCAGTGAAAAGTGCAGTCCTCAATTTGATTTCGAAACCTTTCCCTCGCAAGTCGTTTTCCATTTCCATTCCATTGTCATTTCATTTTCATTGCATGTCTTTCACATTCTTTCACAGCTGCCCTGATGAACTGGCCGATTGGACGAAGGTATAGAACATCGACTGAGGATTGTTTCGCAGCTCTTCTGTGGGACCAAACTCGGCCGCTTGCCCATCTGCAACCACCAGCACTCTGTCTCCACCCAGAACTGTTTGGATCCGGTGAGCTATGGTGAGTGTGGTGAGATGTTTGGTTTTCACTTCCGTTCGTAAAATATTTTGGATCAAGGAATCCGTGGTGAAATCCACTGAGGCAGTTGCTTCATCCAACACCAGGATTCGAGTGCCCCGGATCAACGCACGGGCACAACAGAGTAATTGGCGTTGACCAACCGACAGATTTTCACCACCCGCAGCCACCAGAAATTGCAGCTGACCTTCCTGTCCTTCAAAATATGTCTTCAATTGCACCTTCTCCAGCTCTTGCCAGATTGCATGATCTGTGTGCTGGTTGAAGGGGTCCAAATTGAAACGAACTGTTCCGGTGAATCCCACTGGATCTTGAGGAATGATGGCCAGGGATTTCCGTAAAGTATGCAGGCCCATCTTGGAGGTGTCATGACCGTCCAAGTAGACCGCACCCGATTCCAATGGACACATCCGAAACAGAACTTGAAGCAAAGAACTCTTGCCTGCACCAGTTCGTCCCACAATTCCAAGGCTAGAACCACCAGGAATCTCAAATGAAAGGCCTCACAACCAGTGGTCATCAGTGGTGGCTGCAACACAATCGAACAATATCTAGCAGGCAACGAACAGACGTGTTTGAGAAGACTTGAGAAGCATACCAAAAAGGTGCCCCATTTGACCCTCAAAAAGTAATACTTGGACTCAAGTTGACTCTCCAAGACACCTTTCAAGACCAATGGAGTTCCCTCCCGATAGCGCATGACCACATTTTCAAAACGCACGCTGCCATCAGCTAGCCATCCAGGCTGCAGAGAGTCTGAACTTTCCAAGGAGCCTTCATCTTCCATCTCCATGTACGTATTCAGTCGCTCCACAGCCACCAAGCATTGCTCGGCCATTGTAAGGTTGTTCAAAATACCTAAGCCCAGTGCGGACATGTTGCGAGAGCAACATAGAGCAACTGGTTAGGACCGTTAGGGGTTAACATGTCAAGACATGTGGAGACTGCACGATTCGAACAAGTAGGTACAAATAGGCCGAATTCTGGCGAGGCTTGAGCAGAATCAGCAAGATTAAAAAGGCAAGATTAAAAAACAATTATAATCAGAATAAATGAGAAGAAATGACATTAAACAACAGAAAACAGTTTTGATCTTATTCCGTTGCGGCAAAGGACCTTCCATTGCATTGCTCAGCTGCTGTGCATATCTCAAAGCCAATCCTGCAGCTGGGCCAGAGATTGCACGGCCTAAAGGACCGAGGTATCGATGCAGCACCACCAGCAGAGCCACGAAGGTTGAAACAATGGATCCCAACATTTTCAACCGAAATCCCAACCATTTCTGGCAGCCCATCTGTGTAAAATCCAATCGCAAACTTCGTGAAACTCGTCGTTCATTCTGAGCCATGAAATAGCCTTGTTTGTCGTAGGCCCGAATCGTCGTCACCCCAACAATTGCCTCATCAACACCTTGGTAGATGGGACTTCGTGCTTTGCTGGCGAGGCGTTGAATTTCCCGGCCCGCTTTCCGGTAGACCTTCTGGATCCAATGATATGCAAAGAGAACCGGCACAAAAATGATGAAAACAATGGGAAGGACTGCACCGGCCACTACAACACTTGCAAAAAGATCGCATACAGCTCTGAGCAAGTTCTGCATGCTTCCCTGCAAATCCAGGTCAATTTTGGACATGTCAGAGGAAAAGCGATTGATGATGCGACCACCAGGTGTTGTGTCCAGCCAACTCATAGGTGCTCGCAGTACTGCCCACAGTGCCTTCTTGTGCATCGAAATGGCCAGAGCCAAGGAGCTCCATTGGAACATCAAAATCCGTCCCAAGGTAAAGAACAAAATTCCAAAGGCGATCACGGCATAGATGGCCAGAGCGTCCCCAGTGCCCATCTTCGCTTGAACTTCAGGCCAGTGTCCCAGCCAAAGAGCAGATGCCAAGTATCCAACCGTGGAGACCAGGTTCAAAACAATGACCCAAAATGCGCCACAGCCCATTGCACGCATGAAAGTACACCAGACTCGCAAACTCAAGTGACCCTCTTCCATATCTTCGGCGCGCTCCTCGGTTTCCTGCACTACCTGCACTGCAGGGGCCGCATCCTTGCCTCTGTCCTGGACCGAATGAGGCGAATGAGGCAACAAAACATAACAGAATTCTAACAGAACATCATCTTGGGCAAGTCTTGGGCTTCACCAACCTGGCCCTCATTGGATTTTGCTGGATTTCACATGATTTCAATCACTAGACCTGAGAAGGGGAGGTACGAAAGCCAGGAGTGCACAGAGGGGAGAGGTTGGAGAGGTTTGGGGAGGAGAGGAGCAGGAGGAGGAAGGAGGACCGCAGNACCTGAGAAGGGGAGGTACGAAAGCCAGGAGTGCACAGAGGGGAGAGGTTGGAGAGGTTTGGGGAGGAGAGGAGCAGGAGGAGGAAGGAGGACCGCAGAGTGTCTGTAGCTGGTGAAGGGAAAAGGGGGTAAGAGGCAGGTATATGCATACATACATGTATATATGTCTGCGTGAGGATATAGAAATGCAGGAAGATGAAAGGCAGGCGTCGAACTTTTTTCCGCGCTGTTTTGGCTCACATGCAGGCGCTCTGCAGAATACACCTGAGCCGAAAGGCCAGGGGTTGGAGGTTTGGAATAGACTTGTCTGACAAATTTCGAGTAAAACTGCTNCTTTTTTTTCGCGCTGTTTTGCGCAGAATGAGTGTGGAGAAGTCGGCAAGCCACGCTGAAGGAACCTCAGGCATCGCTTCTGCGACGACTGCAGCAGTGGCTTGCAACTGGAGAGGTTGGTGGCGAAGACGACTTGCTGTCTAGCGCCCAAAGCAGTTATTGGAGAGAAAAATCAACTCCACTGGTAAATCAGAAGTACCCCTACGAAAAAAAACCATTTCGGGGGTGTTCTCGCACTTTCTAGGCACAGCCCAAAATCGCGTGGGTTACATATATCATATATGTTGATATATCATCATATATCATATATATGAGTGACGTATGTAGTGAAAGACAATGAAGGACATATAAATATCGCATTGTTGCCTATACCAAAATGGTGCGCAATGGGGGTTTAACCATCAGCTCAACGATATTTCACTCATAGTCAAAGAATCAAGATCCAGGTCTGCCAGAGTATCTGGAATATGTTAACATTAGGGGTAAGGGATTACTTGAACTAACAAGAACCGGATGCGACCAAATGCAACCAAAAGATAGCAACTGTGTGTGTGTGCGTAGAATTGTAGAATGGTGTAAGTGTAACAAGAATCAAGAATCCGAATCTTCAGTGGGATTCGCCGTGAGTCACCAGTGTTTTGATGATCATCCATTATCGAATCTGAATCAACCATTAATGGTGGCTCACATGCAGGCGCTCTGCAGAATACACCTGAGCCGAAAGGCCAGGGGTTGGAGGTTTGGAATAGACTTGTCTGACAAATTTCGAGTAAAACTGCTGCATTGATCTCATGTCAAAGGCCAAAGATTTGGAGCCAACATGAGCCAACCACAATCAAAATGGTCACAATCCAGTGTGCCATAGCGTACCTCAAAACGCTTTTCCAGAGCTGCTAGGACACGCCCATCTTCTAGGACCTGGTCTGGTGGACATGATCCCAAGATGTACATGTACAGTCAAAACTGTCCCATTCCAGAACCCTAGAGGTACAGGCAATAACAATGCCTGAGAACACTAATCATGAGCCATATCCATTCACGCGTCAGAAAGTGGATTAAGACAATAGTAAAGCAACCCGGTGTAGCGTTGAGATTGTCACTAGCCAGAAAGATCAAGACAAGAAAGGGAACATGTAAACATCTCCGGTTGGTGAATTCAACCTAGCAAAATGACGCCTTCCAACATCTTCCGACTTCGACCAAGGAACTATCTTTACCCAGGATCCATCGTTCAGCTGACATCCAACCTTGGATCAGCAATGCCAGCTTGCCTTGGGGAATGTGAGGTCTGGTCTCACGTGTGACTCGATCACACCGCCGCACCTTGCTCTGCATTGATGTAAGTGTGACATTTCCACTAAATATAACGATTCCATACGATCCCCATTCTGAACATGCCTAGCAGGTCCCCCACCTCCGAGAGGTTGGTGATGAATATACAGAACACACCTTTTCTTGCCAGTGTCTTTTGAAAAACACAACCTGGTCTGCTGAGACGTCCTCAGCTTGAGACAGGAAGCCAATGCATCTAGCATTTTGCCCTGAGCAGCTGGGAGCCATCGCTGGGTTTTGGAAACTGTTTTTCGTTTCCAATCATCTCTAACAACTTTCCCGTGGAAACGACATTTGCAGACTTCCGATTCTTCACAGGTTCGAAATGCTTCATGATGTCTCTCTAGAGATTTGAAGCTACCAGTAGTACTTGATTACTTAGTGTTTCTTGGAGCTCTTGTCTCTTTTTTGTACTCCACCATTTGGACAGCATCGTGGCATCCCTGCACCTGTGCTGGATCGCAATGCAACTGACAGCGATGTTGAGACCCGTCCCGGAGAACGCCCTGGTCCCATTTCCAGAAAGGGGAAGCGGGATGTTGGGTAGGAGATGGATGAAAACAAACGAAAAAAGGAAAGGAAAACGGCGAGATAGGGGGGGCGGAGCGAAATGTGTTTGGAAGACATGGAGACGTGGAAGCAGGTACCGCGCAGAGAAGAGAGGGACAGAGAGGGCAGAAAGAGAGAGTATGTGAAGCGACTTATTGAGATGGTGCGCAGGAGGTAGTAAGGGAGGAAAAAGTCGCGCGCGGGAAAGGTTTAGAGAGAAAGAGCTGAAAGGGGAAGCGGGATGTTGGGTGGGAGACGGATGGAGAGAAAGGAAAGAAGGAAATGAAATCGGGGAGAGGCGAAGGAGGTGTTGGGCTATAGGGGGATGAGCAGGATGCCAGCCGGCCTCAAGGTCGACGGCGTCGTGGCATGCGAAGAGGAGGAGAAGCACAGGCAGTAGGCTGCAGGAGAGGCTGAGTGACAAGGTCTCGCAAATGGTCCAGGTGACGTTGTGCAAGGTAGCGATCGAGCTGCTGCAGTGTGGCCTGCTCGTGGGCCTGGAAAGTGGCATATGCCTTTTGGAGGTATTCTGGACGCGGCCGGTTCAAGGCTGCATAGTCCGGCATGCGAAGCAGGAGCAGGTCGTCCATGCTACGGACTCGGCTGAGCAGCACCAGGCACGCGATCCAGTACTCGTCCTTAGGTGTGGGCGTGGAAAATGGGAGCGAAGGGAAAGCAGAGCTGGCAGGTCGCAATTTTGTGAGGTTAGGGTTTGATTCCCCCCTAGTTCGTCTGTTGGAGGGGCAGGTGTGAGTTTGAAACGGCTGGGTGTGGAGCGCTGAAGGAGTGGAAGGGGCGACTTTTAGGCGTGTTAGGCGTGTGGGTAGAGGAGGCAGAAAAGTCGCCAGAAAAGTCGCCGAGTAAGAAGCAAATCAAACTGGGATGTTGCTGCTACTACGACTACAATTACGACTACCAGAACCATCTGATCAATGTAAGATGGCTCATATAAGCTAATGCCTTGGAGGGGCAGGCTGGGAGTAGAGCGCTGAAGGAGTGGAAGGGGCGCCTTTTTGGTGTGTTAGGTGTGTGGGTAGAGGAGGCAGAAAAGTCGCCCAGTGGGAAGGAAATCAATTGGGATGTTGCCGCTACGGTGCGATGCAAGTATATCTAGATATATATACATATATATATATATATATATGTATATATACATCTTATCAATGTAACAGGCTCACATAAGCCACTTGCAAGAAACGGCTGGGAGTAGAGCGCTGAAGGAGTGGAAGGGGCGACTTTTAGGTGTGTGAGGCGTGTGGGTAGAGGAGGCAGAAAAGTCGCCCAGTGGGAGGCAAATTAACTGGGATGTTGCTGCTACGTTGCGTTTCAAGTCTATATATATATAGACCTCTGATTAATGTAAGATGGCTTATATAAGCTGATGCCTTGGAGAGGCAGGGCAGTAACAAAGCAAAAGGAACTGAAGCTGGACAAGAAGCCATTTTCATGCTAGGTGGCCGTGCGAGGTCCAAGATGATAGCGGGCAGAGTTTGACCTTGCAGAGTGTAGTGTGTCATTGCAAAGAGATTTGTAAGGGGAAGTTGACAACGATGGAGCTGCATGTACGCTCGGTTATCAGAGTCGAACTGTATGGCATCGGCTGGTGGTTGACGTGGATAGAATCTCCATCCGGAAGTGATGGGGCTCAAAATGAAACGGCCAGGGCCGAGGGAAGCATGCTTGACCCAGGTAGCATTGGGAACGCGCAAGAGTAAAGCCAGCGGGAGATGAAGAAGTGGATGAGGGGGCAGATGAGGATCTTTGTCGAAGTACCTTGGAAGCATGGATGGGCAAGGAAGGAAAGGATGACACTGGAAGAGTGAAGGAACATAATTTCAAAAGACTAAAGGTTTAGGAGCCAGGTGCGGTTCGTTGTTGGCGAGGAGGATGTCTTCGACGACAACGGTGCATCCACGAACGACACCCAGGTCAACGCAAAGCTTGGATTCTAAACAAAGTTCAGCGCCAGGATACAGAGCCAGGACCAACTGGAGGTTTGCAGTGGCAGAAAGTGTGTGAACAGAAGCGGCTTCTTGGGCAAGTGCTGGATCGAAGAAGACATGCCGCCCGGCGAAGGAACAGCGATCTGCTGCAATGGAAAGGAGCAATCGATGGCCTGCCGCAGTGGCGGCTTGTTCTGCGCGTTGCAATGTCTGGAGCGCACGGATGCTGTGGCGCATGACGCCAACAGGGCAAGTTTGCGGCTGAAATTTGGGTAGCAGCAGTCGGGCATCACTGGCTGTTAAAAGTCGAGCTTGGAGTTGCTGCCAGGAAGCAAAGGTCAGCCCACGATCAGAAGAAAGATTGTCGAGAAGTGTTTGAAGCGGCCCACCGCATCGATGGCTGTGGTTGAGAATGATGACAGTTGAAATTGTTTGCCACAATTCGGCACCCATTGTTGCACGGCACTGGGATGTGGATGGCACGGCTGTTGGCGCAAGTGCTCGGTTGGAAGAAAGAGGTTGTATGAGGCAGGTGGCACCAACCGGTGGAAGTTGGTGAAAGTCACCAGAGAAGCGCGTGGCAAGACCTCCCCAGGCAATGGCGGCGACATTGCGTATCTGGCGGCAGCGGAGATCCATGAAGGCGAGAAGCTCATTGGAGAGCATGGACGCCTCGTCGATGAGAAAGGTGGAAATAGTGCGCCACATGAGTTCCAAGGCGTCTTTCTGGTGTCCAAGGGAGGCAGCCGCTGCGGGAGCATTTGCTGAGTCAAAGGGCAGAGCCAAGCAGGCGTGCAGTGTTCTGCCGTTGATGAGGCGAGCAGCTCGATGTGTGTAGGCAGCGGTGAGCGTGGAGGCAGGCAAAAAGAAGTGCAGAAGTTCGATGACGCAGTGGGAAATGAAAGTTTTGCCGGTGCCAGGGCCACCCAACAGCAAGGACGTCTGGAATGGTGGAGGGTTTTGAGTGAAGCCCCATAGGCGGTTGAGAGTGCATTGCAACCAGGCGGCAACGAGGAGCAAATAGGCTGCCTGCTTGAGGTTCAAACTGTTTTCGGAGATGTTGAAGCGACCACTTTGCAACAACGAAGTGACATGTTGGAAGACGACTGTCTCAGTCTTGGGGACAGACGGAAGATGCACACTGGGGACGTCAGGTGGAAGGTGGCTGGAAGCTTCAGCGGAAGTGGAGACAAAGTCCCAAAGCATTTCGTCGCGTTGAAGTTGTTGCAGGGAAAGATGGGAAGGCAAAGGCCAGCCGCGATAAATCGTGGCTTGGCAAGGCTCTGGCAAGGTGAGATTTGAAACCACAGCATCGTTCAGGACACGGAAGAGCGTGACGAAGCTGGCGTTGGCTGCCAAGGGCGGAAGGAGTTCGGAGCGAGAGAGGGAACGAAGCACATCCAAAGTTGCCGTGAAGGCTGGGGAGCTTCGGGCAGATGCTGGTGCGGCGGAGTCCTTGGTGTGGGAGGCGGAGACTGTATGCCACGAGATGGGGTCTAGACGGGCAGTGATACAGCCTGCATGGCCAATATTATGTAGAATGCTTGGATGTTTGAAAGGTGATTCGTGTTTGACAATTGTGTAAGGACTTCGGTCTTAGAAACATTTAGCGCTTTTTTTTGGGCACACAGCAGCTCAGGGATATCGATTGTAGAAACAGTAGCTCGAAATTTCTTGGGTTCACAGCATCTTAGGGATTTTAAGGATTTCTAAAAAGCATGTCAGGGTACGTACGCTAACGCAAGAAAAGACAGAGGAAAAGAATGTATTAGAAAGGCTGAAGCAAATAGGCAGGTGGCGCCCATAGGAAAGGCATCGCTGCTGAGGTCGTGTGCATTGGATTCAGGATCTTCGTCTTCAGAAGAATCTGTGTCCAGACCGTCAGGCGGAAGATCGGTTTCAATTGTAGTGGTGTTGGGGACACCGTGAAGTTCATCTGGGTTGCATCGAAGCTCTCGGTCTGCAGTGGAAGGGTCTGCTTGAGCAGCGTTGTCCAGGTGAGTGATGATGTGCAGGGTTCGCTGCGCCCAGTAGGCAGGTGTAAATGTGGCAGCACGTGTTGTGTCTGGCAGTGTGGCAGCCTGCAAGGTACGAAGCCAAGCGTCAAAGTGCTGTGACCAGGTGAGGAAGCCATGGTGCTGAGGCAGCAACTCCTGGAGGTGCATCCACGGTTTGAAGAGAAGTAAAAGCAACAAAGCTCTTTTCTCAGGATCTTCATCGGATGGTGGAATGCGTGGGCCCATGAGATGTGGAATCCGCCAGGGAGTGTTGGTGAGGACGAGTTGTCGCGACAGGTGCCCTTGTGGATGGTGTTGCGCAAAAGGAATGCAGCCGGGCGTTGTCAGAGTGGATTTAGTGACAGCGACGCGAGTGACTCCAGCAGCATAGAAATACAGTGGCCAGCCTTGGAGGTCTTCACCCCGAAAGGGATAGTCATCACTCGAGGGTGACCAGAAGGAGGGTGAAGCCTTTTTGGTTCCAGGGTTGGAGTCATCCGTGGTTTCCATTTGATTTGGTTGGATGAAGAGGGAAGAAGACATGTGGGACGCGACGCTGGCAAGATGTGAGCCGGCAAGCGGATGCGCGCTTTCAAGTCGGGCTGCAAGATGAAAGAAGAACAGCTTGTGGAAAGTATGTGTACAATACGCATCTTTATGGCCCAAGAGGTAGGATACCATCTCTTGCATCGACTTGTGAACCCGTTTCTGGCAAGCAAGCAAAAGTCGAGACAATGTTGTTTTTGCACGTGCTTTCAAGTCTGCAGTGCCGTCAGCAACCGAGCTGTCATCTTGGAGTTTGTGGGTGGCAGTCTGCAGGAGTGCCCAGAGAGAGCTGAGATGTGGCTGAGTTTTGGTGGTGTAACAGGTCACGTAGAACAAGAGCGTGGCCATGTTGGAAGACATTCTTTGCGTGATGAGCGCAGCAGGATTCGGATCATGTTGGTAATTGGCTGGAAACCGTAGCAAAGTTGAGACATCATGGTTGCATTTGCAAGCAGCGAGGATGATAGGATTGACACGCCCAAAAAATTGGTGATGCCGTTCAGTTTGGAAGGTGTCAACGTGAGGGGGGAAGGTACCAAGCAGAGGCCGCGGAGCAAGTTCGACACCATGGCAGCGCTCCCATGTACGAGGGCCAATCTGCAACCAATGCCAGAATCCAAGTCTGCAGTAGCCACGTTTGCCAAGCTTGCCTTTGTAGCAAGTTCTGCTTTGACAGGTATGGAGGAGTCCACTGTGCAGAATGGATGTGCGAAGGTCATAGAGAAGAACGTGGCCGCTGTGAGGTTGCATGGGATGCTGCAATGTGTGGACATAGTCCAGGCACCAAGGTAGAAATGTTTTGTTGGGGGGCAGATGAAGGCGGAAAGGATGTTCCGCAGGTGGGTGAGCTGGTAGAAGCCCCTGAGGAAGAGCAGCAAACCAATGATCTGTTGAATCACGCAAATGTTGCTGCTTCGTTGGATGCATAAGCATCATGTTCGCATCGGAATAGGGCAAAGGCCGCAGTTGCTGCAAACTCGATGTTGGGAGGCCGAAAATGGAAGGAATGGCTTCAAAGGCTGTGACGACAATGGAACGAATCCAAGACCAAAGACGTGCTTCCAAATGTTGAAGATTGGCCGAAAACTGTTGGATCAATGACTGGGGGCTGTGGAAACCATAGCAAAACAATAAAAAATGAATGTGCAAGCTTCCACGTTGCTGGGGCTCAATGCTTCCAAAGATGGCTGAAAGTGGGCCAAAGATTCCGTTGCCATGCCTCGAGGCAATGCCATCAGCGGGAAGGTGCTGAGAAGATGAAGGGACGTCCAAAAGTGTCTGTAAGAAAGCATTGACGTGGGTATGAAAAGCTTCGACCGCAGCCGTTGGGTCTTGCGCCACTAGCTTCCAAAGGTGAGCGCTCTGCAGAGCTTGGAGCAGGTGTTCATCGAGACTCAATTCTGGAAGTGGTTCGGTTGACGTGCTAAGGGCATGGCGCCAGGTGAAGGGATGGAGCACATCAGCTGGATTGAGTGTGACGAAAAGCAGCGGATAGCCAAAGTATGTTGTGAGCGAAGCTAGCTCTCCGCGCATGATGCGCCGAGCAGCATCCGTGCATGGAACTTGGCCTTGGACAGTCTGCAGGAGTCGAAGAAGATGCTTCATGTTTTGAGGGACATCTGTGGAGCGAAGAGCATCTTGAAGTGAGCCTTGCCTTGGTGTCCAGGAAAAAGGAAAAGGGTTACGGAGAAGAAGAAAGGCGTAGAAACGCTGGACGCAGAAAGTGTATGAAGAAGAAGGATGTGAAGAATGGCTGAAAAAGCGGATAAAGGGAAAAGGAAGCTGACGTGAAACTAATTGCGGTGAAGCGACTCACCCACAGTGGTTGCAACGTCAGTCCAGTCAACTGCACGAAGGGTCGTAAGCGATGGGATTTGTTCGCGAAAAGATGGCGCTTGTACGCGAACACGCACGGCGCGCAGAAGCCGTCGTCGATGCAAGACAGAGAAGAGAACAGAGACAAAGTCCAAGTCGAGACGCCAATGGGCCTCTGAGCTGCGATCGCGACGACGAAGCAGCAGGGCACCCCAGTCATGATCTGTCAGGTATTGGCGTCGAGGCTGTCCGTCGAGGCCGTCACCAAACGGGAAGAGAACGGGGAAGCAGACGGACCAAAAGGAAGGATCATAGCTGTCCAGGGGTGTGTCAGAATGAGGTATAGCAAGGTAGACTTTTTGTGGCCGGTGACGCGTAGGGTTCTGATGGATGCTATCTCTTTCGAAAGAATTGTGAGTGGCAGTGTCAGCAAGGCGGTGGAGAGCATACTGGGCAAGTTGGATGTCTGTATATGCAGCATCAGGCTGGTGGCCTACATGTCGCTCGTGCCGCTCGCATGCCAGCAAGGCTGTGTTCCAGAGCTGCACGGGATCGTTGTGGTCAGTGCCGGGGTCGAGAACAGCTGCATGAATGGCATCGCCTGCGGTTTGTGATGTGGAAGCATCAGCAGGTCCAAATTCTCGGGTCAGAGGAACACTGCTGAGACAAGCCCGGTGCACCCAGGCATCAGGGACTGCCTCATCGGGCAAGGTTTGCAGGGTAGCAAGGTCAATGGTGATGTCGGCATAGTATGGATTGTGGTGCAGCAGCCAGAGCAATGCAGAATGTACGGCAGAACGTCGCACAACAAATTCCTTGCAGAGATGCAAGTTGCTTTGGGTGGCATCTGTGAAGAAGATGCTGAGGTAATCGGCCACATAGTCTGGAGCAGCTGGAAGACTGAAAAGAACAGGGGCGGTGTTCTGTGGAAATGCAATGGCACTAGCAGTCCCTAAGATCCCGCGCTGGCGCGCTTCTGGATCACCAGATTTGGTCAAGGTACGCAACCGCCGGACCGCAAAGCCTCGAGCGATGAACATTTGTTCGCCAAGGGACAAAGAACGGAGCTCAGCAGGAGGAGGAATACAAGCATTATTGTTTGCCAAAGCTTGGGGAGGCAGTTTGGGCGCCACTGCTTGAAGATGCGGTGAGCAGGTGGGGCACACCACGCAATGCAATGGAGAGCTGGGATCATCTGCTTGTTGGGTCCATGTATTGCGATGGATGCCTGCCGGAAGATGAAGCATCCAAAGGTCCTTGGATGACAGGAATAAGGAAGGATAGAGGGGAAATACGCGGGTCAAGTCGGGTAAAGGCTTTGAATTCGGTATGGGGTATCTGTATGTAGAACGGCTTTATCGCTCAATGCAGGTGTTGCCTCGGAATATTGGCAGGCGAATACATATCGTACTTCAACTTATTCTTGACGGTTGCGCATTTGAATGTCGAACAGTAAACATGGAGCAAAAAGAAAAAGACGTGATAAGAAGACAAGGTGCAGGAGACGATGTCCGAAGTTCTAGAGGCAAAGGAACGAAGTGGGGCTGCAAGTGCTCGAAGGTAAGGCCGACAAAGGTAGCCGGATGAGGAAAGTCCTTGACTGCATATTGCTGCAAGAAGCTTTGTGCAGAGAGCAACGTGTGTAATGCAGAGATGCTGCAAGGAAGGTCACGCAGGTCGAGCATGTCAGGTTCAGAACGCCAAGACGGACATGCGCAGACAGCACAGACATCTGGCGGATGCAAGACAGTTTCAAAGTGAGAACGGTAGGTCTGCAAATGGTGAAGCAGAGACTCTGTGGAAATTTTGTTGGGCCAATTCTGCGCTGCAGCAGCTAGATGTCTAGCGCGGATGTCAGGGTGTAAAGCAGCCACTGGTGCGGTGGATTGCAGATCGGAAGCATAGAATTGCGGTTCGAGGGCTGTCTTGGAAGCAGCAGAGGACAACGCAGCAAGGCGATCAGCAGAAGAAGTGCACCAGTAATCCCATTGTGATGCAGGATGAAGGATGCAAGTGTCAAAGCAATGACTGAACGCGTTCAGCGACATGACTGGCCGAGAGTTGAGGTAGTGCTGGAGTTCGGCTGCCACCACGAGCTGATGCGGCGCAATGCGACGACGCCAGCGCTGACCCTGATATTGTCGACTGATTTGAATGGATGCAGTTGTATCTTGGGCGCATGCAGCAATTTGGACTGTCTCCCAGAGATTTTCCCAAGCAGTTTGGGACCAGATTTCCTGCTGGTAGCAAGCGGTTCGCTGGAGCACTGCGAGGAGTTCTTCGAAAAAGGTCTTGTTGGAATCTGGGACAAAGCAAAACCAGATATTGTTGGCATAGGTGCAGGTGTGAATCTGCATGTCGCACGGCTGCAAAAGAAGCGCTCGAGCTGCATCTAGAGTTGGAAGGGATGACAGGATGGCTTTGCGTCGGAGGAATACAAACACTTCGTTGAAGTAGTGTGCAAGTGGGACGTCCTTGCGACTCCAATTGATTCTGTGGTTGGGCGGATAATAGACCCGTTGTAGCGGAATGTTCATAAGGCGGTCCATGGAAGGTGCATGTTGGAAAGAAAGCTGGGCTGCATGCCAAAGGAATTCAAAATCACCGATGGAAATTTGCTGAGTCTCAATCTCCGGCTGATGCTGCAAGAAGGTGAGAACTGCAGAATACCGTGTCTTGGCAGCTGAGTCAGGCAGGTCCGGTGTTCTGAATGTTCTAGCTCTATATGTGAAGAAACGGCGATTTCTCTCCATGGGCAGTGACACTGCGAAGCGAGGTAGAAGTAATGAAGTACTGCTGCATGGGTGGTAGGCCATGTGCCAGAGATGTTGTGAACAACATCGTCAATAGAAGAGGAAAAGTAATTGTTCTATATGTGAAAAAGTGTGTCGTGCGGAGGAAAGGTAAGAGCTGAGCCGAAGAAGCGGAAGACAGTATATAGCTATAGTGAGAACAGGATGACAGGCAGGCACCCAGCTGCAAACCACATCATTAGACCATACAAGCGCTGGACGTAACTCACAGCACGCCGGAGAAATCACGGCACGTGTGGCAGCCGCCCGGAAAAGCCTTATCACATCATGACGCTGAAGGCATATCAGGGGCATCATTGTTTTGAAGAGGTTTGATAGTTAGATATGTTTGAATTAGAAGCATATGCAGCAATCATAGCTATTTACATTGGGGTGCTGGTGTTCAGAAGTTGGCAAGGTATGCATCATTCATCGCCATTTCGATTGGGGCGCTGGTGTTCACAAGTTGGTAATGTATGCATGATTCATGTCCATTTACATTGGGGCGCTGGTGTTCACAGGTTGGCAATGTATGCGTCAATTAGAGTCATTTCTATTGGAGTGCACGTGTTCACAGGTTGGCAATGTACGTATGAATCATAGCCATTGACATTGGGGCGCAAGTGTTCTGTGAGATGATATACCGATATAGGTATGTATGCAATAAGAACTAGTACAAACCACAACGCTACTATTAGTACGACGACAAGAATGGCAGGTTAAGAGCGACTTTTGAGTAGTTGAATTGCAGGTCAGCAAACGGGAAAAAAGTCGCCACAATGTTTGGTGTGTTGGAGCTACTTGCATAATTGAAAGAAGCAGGTAGGGTGAAGTCAACGACTAGATGCCTCAGCGCATGCATCACTCATGAAATTTCGGCGCCGAAACTCCGTGGATATTGTCTTGCTGTGTGGGAAAAGTGTGCGCGAAAAACAAGTATACTAATGCGATCAATGAGAGATATTGATTTGCTTGGCCGAATAAAACAAAAAACATAGAAGGACTTAGGACTTGATCCTGATGTGACCCATGGATATCCAGGAGAACTTCTCCGAGAGTGTCAGGGTTCCAAGGCCCCTAGGGCCCTCAGGGCTCAGGCTGCGCCTCCAGGACCAGGTCTTCATCGCAACCTCGAGAAATGGTTGCTCTATTACATGTATATATATATATAATGTAATATAATAGAACAGAATAGAATACAATACAATAAAATATATCAGAATATATTATAATATCATATAATATAAAATAATATAAAATAAAATAATATAATATAATATAATATAATATAATATAATAGAATATAATAGAATATAATAGAATATAATACAATATAATATAATATAATATAATATAATATAATATAATATAATATAATATAATAATATATAATATAATAATATATAATATATAATATAATATAATATAATGTAATATAATATAATGTAATATAATATAATATAATATAATATAATATAATATAATATAATATATTTTTTATTATGTTATATTATATCATATCATATCATATTAGATTATATTATATTGTATTGTATTGTTTTATATTGTATTATATTACATTATATTTTATTATATTATATCATATCATAGCCTATCATATCATATCATATTATATTATATTATATTATATTATGATATAGTATGATGTATGTATATACACTATACATCCAATTACAATAGTTACATTCTCAGCTCAGCGTCGTTCCCTAAAGACAAGGATCTGAAGGTCTGCAACACTGCCCCAAGTACGCTAAGGTGCCAACGAAGCTCCTCAGAGGCATATTGCAGGGACATGGGGTGCAGCTTCAGCAGTTTCACTATGAGACCTGGCTCGACGGCCCACAGATCACCAGATTTTTCCCAGAGGGGAACCACATTTGAGACGTGCCATCCAAAGCAAACACTTCACCAAGTACACTTGTCAAACGTCGTAGAACAAAATCCCTCGTGTATGTTGATACCCAATGGAAACGGAGATTTCCCGTCGCCGGGGTAGATGTTCCGACCGCAAGTGCGATGCAACCCAAACTTAAAGCACTGCAGCCTCTGCTGGCTCGCAGGCTTTCAGGCACCAAGCCTTAGAGTTGATTGGCTGAGGTGGCCATTCTTTGCTGCTTGACGTCCTCAAATTTTGATCCAGAATTCTCCATATGTGGTTACACATCTGCCCTGTCCTCGTCATTACATGGTTTTCGCCAACAAAGGACTTATCGCACTACTCGTGTGGTTTTTCCTAGTGAAATCAGGTGAAGCAGATGTTTTTGCCAAAAAATGGAAAGAAGGCGTGTGTGTGTGTATATATATATATACATATACTGCGAAGATGGCAAGGATAACGAGAAACATCGAGAATCTGTGATAGCACTGTGGTAGAGGAGTTCATGGGAGAAGCATAGCCAAGTAAAGCCATGTGNACTGCGAAGATGGCAAGGATAACGAGAAACATCGAGAATCTGTGATAGCACTGTGGTAGAGGAGTTCATGGGAGAAGCATAGCCAAGTAAAGCCATGTGCAGAGACAGTTAACTCTTACAATTCGAGGCGCCTTTTTGGTGCCGATCTGGGGCCGAAAAAATGACAGAAAAAGTCGCCGTCTCCGGAGGGCATTTTTGACAGTCAGGCATCGGCTGTGACACTTCCACACACCTAGGTAATCATAGTCGACTTGACTCATCGTTCAGCATAACTTAGTANCTCCGGAGGGCATTTTTGACAGTCAGGCATCGGCTGTGACACTTCCACACACCTAGGTAATCATAGTCGACTTGACTCATCGTTCAGCATAACTTAGTATGGTAAGACCCCGTGCACGATGCGTGGCTCAAAACGCCCTTTTAGCTTATGCATAGCCAAGTAAAGCCATGTGCAGAGACAGTTCACACTTACAATTAACACTTACAATTAACCCTTACAATTCGAGGCGCCTTTTTGGTGCCGATCTGGGGCCGAAAAAATGATAGAAAAAGTCGCCGTCTCTGGAGGGCATTTTTGACAGTAAGGCATCGGCTGTGACACTTTCACATACCTAGGTAATCATAGTCGACTTGACTCATTGCTCAGCATAACTTAGTATGGTAAGACCCTGTGCACGATGTGTGGCTCAAAACGTACATAAATATAATGACCTATTAATTACCCATATTCCATGCTTGTTGGTTAAATCCACAATGTTTGCTAAATTTTGGAGACCTGCTTCAAGGCCAAGGAGCGCAAGAAATCTGGCTGCTTCTTGGCAGCTTCGAAGACCAGCTCCTGCTAGGTCCAAACAGCATCCAACCGGAGGGCATCTGAAAAATCGTCATCTTCTTTCCCCTATAAACAGGTGATATATACATATGTATTTATTATGTGTATATATCTATGTCTATATGTATATATATACATAACGATCACTGGGATGTATTAAGTATTATCTGATGGAATATTTCATGGGATATGTTTGAATATCTAAAGCTATTTACCCTATCTCCCATGATATCAAACACCCCTCAAACAGTCTCAAATATGTGCAAATGACCTACTCCGCCATGATTTCTGGGGGGTATTGAATTTTGGGGGAATGGGATTGTATTATATTCATAAACACCCTCCGAAGTTAGTCCCCAAACCATCACTCCAATCCCTTCTACTGGTTAACCGTCTGGGGTTCCCATTTGGAATTCCGACAATCTCCACTTGATCAGTTAATACAACCACCAGGGAGTTTGGGCATTGATGAAGTGGAAGGTCAAGTTTGCATAACCCTATATAACATCATGTGGGTATTGGTCACAACTGAGAAGCCCCAACTAGAGAATGGTAAGTGCTAAAAAAGAGCAAAATATCAGGGCCTCAAGGCGGCTGACTCAGCCTCGTCGTATAGCACACTGGGGCACGCCAGTTGCAATGCAGCATGGTGCTGGTGCACGGCCTTTCTCAAATCCAAAGCACGGTGCGGTCCGCCATCTCCATCATAAAGGTGTAACAAAAATGCTGGAATGATCCATCGGAATAAGTTTTTCACTGAATTCAGGTGTCCACCATCATCAAGTGATTGTAATTTCCCAAAAACAAAGATCCATAGCCCGATCAGCCCAGTGATCCCACTGCTCGGCGTGTCTTGCATGGCCCTACAGCTCGGGGCACCTCGAGCACCACGGCTCAATCAGGGCAGAAACTGGGCGGAGCATGTTCCAGCGCGCGCCATGTATTTCTGACCGCCTCCTGCAATCAATAACGACGAACAACAGCACAACCAGAATATGTCATACATTGAAGCCTCTTTACTACATCCCTATTCTATCCCAATCCTTAAATTTGTATAGACACTACTAATATACACGTATCAAAATATATCCCCTACCAGAGTTCAAGAAGCGACATCTCTGGATCCACCTCCAACACCAATTCACGGTCAATGAGGTCTTGGGCCGCATATTGGAGCGCTATGCCGTTCACTTCCACGGCCTTCGCAGCTTTGGATAGCCAGGAACGGGTCCAAAATTAGAGTACCAGTGGTCATTAGACTACTAGTAAAATCGATATGTATATAGCTACATATGTATTTTATATATACACATATATTCAACATCGTCATCATGGATTATTCAACACTATGATCTACGTACATATGCATATAAGCCACCTCTTTTGGGGGGCTTAACTGTTTTGCCCAACTGACCTGAAGCAGGATAGCCGGTATCCAGTACCACACCAACCTGCTTCATGAAGTCATAATCGCAGCACTATGCAGGTGCGGCATGCTGCAAGAACTCCTCATGGCAGCTTTGCATTGGAAGTTTCATCTAAGTACTCAAAGCTTATGGCCAATTGCAATGTTGGTTCCCAAATATAGCCAACACGAAAATTGATCTACCTAATCTTTTGGTCTAACAATTCTGTTGTCTCCCCAAATCTCAAATTCTAGCAGTTTCCAACCGTTCCAAGCGTTCCAAGGTCCACGCCACTCCCTGCGCCAGTGCTTGCAGCATGAAGCCGTCGTCGCCACGCAGACGCAGGGACTCAGGGCATGGCGAATGCCGTTGGGGCCGTTGGGGGGCCGTTGGGGGCCGTGGCAAGTACCAGTTCCGAGGCTCCCAGCAGCAAATTGCAGAGATCGCCAGGATTGTATCAAACAGGTTGGGTTGGGAAAAAATGGTGGAAAACTATGGAAACCCTCCATGACTGGCTGAGAAATCCCTGATAGATTCGGGATTTTATGAATTTTACGGGGAAGTCATCAATGATTTGCTGAATGTTGTCTCCAAAATTGTCAGGTGAGATTATCAGAGACCAAAGTCACCAAAGGACTTCACATGGTGGTGATTTACAAAATGTGAGCCTCCAACCCTCAGTGGTAGATTACTTGCCTGGGATCAAAGTGACAACTGACAGTTTGGTGTCATCTCTGAGATCGATGCTGACAATGTCCTTGTCATCCTTCAACTCCTGAAGCAGCCCACTCTTGGGAAGTGTCTATGGCAGTCCGTGCCCAGAATCAGAAAAGGGTCTGCATTGTGTAATTCTGAGACTTTCTGCATCCGTCTTCCCGAAAACAACAATCATTGCCTCCTTCAAGGTATCATTACATTCCCCAAATGTCCAAGCGCAGAATCGCAGCCAGGTTTACAAACCCCCACCCGCTCGTTGTGAGCTAAGCGTCCCTGAGCTCCTCTGAAGCAAACTCCAAGGCTTGCCAGCATTGCTTCACAGCTTCTCTGACCTATCGGCAACTATTTCCAGCGACTACACAGGTGCAACCAGTTCTAGCTCGAAATGGTCAGGGTAGATCAAGTTCTATCATGCTCTATCCCATTTAAGGGAATGGAATCCACATGAATCCATGAACCATCCCATGAGTTTGAGATAATTGTGGGTCCAGCCAAGGCGCGATGCGAGAAGATCCACAGAGCTTCGGTGATACGTTCTACATGGCCCTGCAGCTGGTCTTCACCTGCAGGAAAGCAGGACGGCCAAAAGGTCTGCACCTAAACAGAATGAAGAGGGAAAGCAAACATGGCGTTTGGACTCATCGCCTACTACCTACCAGCTGCGTAATATCTTCGTATCTCTCAAAACGGCTTCTAACTCAGGTCACATGCATGACTGTATCATCCAACCAACTACCCACCAACCCACCAGTTCATCATCCTCCCGGCCTTCGAAGTTCTTGGACTTCACCCAATGTGCCAACTTCCTGGTGCACGTTTCCACGCGTCTACGTGCCAAGCCTGCAAACGTCGCGCAAGCGACAGTCCAATATCTCCAACTGATTGTTACTGTTGCAAACGGCAAGGGAAGGCCATCAGACAAGCGACCAAATCTGCGGTCATGCTGCACACCTGCCCATTCCAATGTGTTTTGCACAGTTTTCAGTTTTCAAATAAAACGCATGTCTTCATTGAAGTGCGAAAGGCGCTTGGGTGGCTGAGCATGAAGTTGAAAGTAGCACCTTCGGTTACGCAAGCCTTTGAGCTGCTGGATGCTGGCTCAGCGCCATGTGTACGATTCCCTGCTCCAGGTGCTGGAGAAACATTAGACTTTCAATGACTTTCATATCTTTATCTGAAAGACTTGTAGGCTCTTGTGACATGTTCTTGGAACATTTGTTGCAACTGGAGGCTGGAGGAAGGCACCTCGAAACTGTTATCTGGCTACAATACAGGGATGATCGATTGCATCCTTTTCTGGGTGAGACGCACGCAACACACAACCGTCTTTACATGCACCCGTTCCAGGTTACGCAGTATTCCAAGGGTCCAAGCCCAATCAGTTCAGAGTGGCCGGTCTGCGATATGGTGTTTCGGCAGGAACATGATAATGAGCACATACATATAATATACTATATACATATATGTGTATATCATGTGAATATGTNAGTGGCCGGTCTGCGATATGGTGTTTCGGCAGGAACATGATAATGAGCACATACATATAATATACTATATACATATATGTGTATATCATGTGAATATGTGTATATCTATATACACATGTTCATTCATGTATATTTTTCAAATCTATGTGTATAAATAGTGTCTAAATATAAATATATGTATATACTTATCTTTATGTATCTATCTATGCATACTCTCTTGGGCTTCACAACAGCATGGCCACCGCCCACTCAGACATGGCACTCCTCGCCTATGCCCTACGAGAAACCTAAGAAGGGGAGGTATTTCATGAGGTCTTCTACTCAGATTCCACTCTTGACTTTCAAGAACACCTTTGTCAAGTATTCTGCTGCATGTCTGCACTGCAAGCATGCCCCGGTAGCATTTCTTTAAGTCAAGAGAGGCTGCGCGCAGTTTGCGCAGTAGTTCTGGCTCGTGGTCACCTTTGCGTGACACTGCGGGCAGTCCAGACTTCGCAAGGACTGCCCCCGCAACTGAATTTGCAGCAGCCGTCGAGCTTTTTTGACGCTGCTAGGCGGTAACAGAAATGGAGCGACAGCCAGGAAACGTTGTTGCAGCGTGGCAGTGGGCCGTCGTGGCCGTGCAGGTCCTGAGAAGCAAATGAGCTAATGGCAAAGAAGTACAGGTGACTGCTGAAGTCACGGCATGGTATTCAAAGACATGATATCCCCAATGTAAACGCACGCCACGATGTGGGTCCCAGCAGACTTTTGCAACAATTGCCTCTCCCATTGTAAACACTTCAAATTTGAGACGTTGGCATATGTATGGAAAACCTCAAAATGTGGAGTTTAGCTTGGAGAAAGTATTTTGGGCTTTGGAACCGTGCGTCACGCGCAATAAGCGGAGAGGAGAGGGAGAGCCAGAGGGAAAGGGAGAGGGACAGCGAGAGGAAGAGGGAGAGGGAAAGGGAGCGAGAGAAAGAGAGGAAGAGGAAGAGGAAGAAGAAGAGGAAGAGGAAGAGGAAGAGGAAGAGGAAGAGGCAGAGGAAGAGGGAGGGGAAGAGGAAGTGGAGGAGGAAAGGGAAGAGGAAGAAAAAGAGCGAGGAAGAGGAAGAGGAAGAGGAAGAGGAAGAGGAAAGGGAGGAGGAAGAGGAAGAGGAAGAGGAAGAGGAAGAGGAGGATGAAAGGAAGAAGAAGAGGAAGAGGAAGAGGAAGCGGAAGAGGAAAAGGAAGAGGAAGAGAAAAGGAACAGGAAGAGGAAGAAGAAGAGGAAGAGGAAGAGGAAGAGGAACCGCTCGCAAGCCGACCCCAACTGACTGCAAAGGAAAACCGAATCGAATGCAACTGGTAGACAATCCATCAAAACATATGAGAACCTACAAGCTCGCCCCAACCGAAACGCCCAAAAGCAACGACTTAGTAATTTCCTTGACTGCACCTGCGGAGAGCAAAATCTGAAATGCGCCATGACTTGAACATTTGACTGTATGCACACAGACTCGAACTGGCATCGGTGTCACATGTTGCCTCATGCGCCTGTGCCGCGATGCCGCACAACGGAAAATTGGAAGGTGTCCATGTTGGGCAATCAGTAGGAGCCAAGGGTCTGGAAGTCACCCGGTGATCTTGCTGCTGAACTTCGCAACATTGATGGAAAAAGCTCTGAATCGTCAGTTGTGGAAGGAAGCTAGCTCGTGCACCCAGAAGTGCTGTAGTCTGTTTCACCTCAAGGCGGAAGCAAACAGTTGCGCGAACATGCGTCGAGCAGCAAAATTAGCAAATAGAAAAATAGATGGAATGAAGAAGGCTTCTATGCAATGCCAATGTATTTCTGGCGCGAGAGGCGCACCAATGCAATGAGAAGCATCCGATGGTGTGCGCAAGAATCCTGACTAATGGCAGTGTCAGAAGATTTGCAGACAAGACGCAGCGGCCTCTGCAAACCGTCGACGATGGACCATGGGAACTTCAAGTCGGTCAAGACATTCTTTTGCGTTGCTACCCAGATTCTCGTCTGCGTCCTGCTCCGTAGACAGTCTAAGACATGTAACAAGGTCACCAAACGTCTGTCCTGAGAGTAGCTCGTCTGGATGCAGATTGCGATATCTTTGGCCACTATACTTCGAAACCTGCTTTCAAGCTGCAACACTGAAAATGGCTGTATGCGTTCACCAGGTCAACAGAACTAAATCGCTAGTAGGAAGCAGACTGCTAGAGGACTGTCTTGCTCAAGTCTCCAACTGCTTTCCACAGCAATGTAGCCGAGATGCAGTGATTGGCCGAGTCCATGCCGTGCAAGTACCTTCAAGAATTTCTCGGTACTCTTTGCAGCAAGCAGCTGTCGAGTTAAGACCGCAAGGCGCAACTGGCGCAGCTGTTGCAGCGCTGTTTCTAACCACGGCCCTCCCTGGGAGTTCCAGGGGAGAACTCTCATGCCAAAGCCCTGGCATTTCTCCTCTGCATGGTGGTACAGTTGTTGCAGAACTTGAAGAACTGCGTCCGGTTCTTGGCTGGCGACTCATTGGTGCATTGTGGTACGGTCTACGAGGTGGGAATGATCTCGGGCACTGTCTTTTGTAGTACGAATTGTAGAACCGATTTGGTTCGCTAAGTAAACGCATGGTTCAGTGTGAACATCTGGGTGTTGAATAGTTTTTGGGTTTTTTTTTGGGCAAGGTTTTGGATTTTTTTTTGGGTGTTTGCTCTGGTACCATTTGCCTTGTATTTGCAACAGTTTGGAACTTGAACCTGTCATTTTGCATGATATTTGCTGCATTTTGGTATGCTCACGTCCATTTTGCATGGTATTTGCTACATTCTGGCATGTTTGCCTTCCATTTGAATGGTATTTGCTGCATTTGGGNTATTTGCTGCATTTTGGTATGCTCACGTCCATTTTGCATGGTATTTGCTACATTCTGGCATGTTTGCCTTCCATTTGAATGGTATTTGCTGCATTTGGGCACTTGAACCTTTCATTTTGCATGATATTTGCACGTGTTGGTGCTTGCAACGTTAATGTGGGTTTCTTTTAGGGCTTCTTTTAGGGTTTCTTTAAGGTTTCTTTAGGGTTTCATTTAGGGTTTCATTAAGAGTGCCATTTATTGCATCTTTAGGGTTTCTTAAGGTTTCATTTATCATACCTTTAAGATTTCTTTCTGGTTGAAATAGGGTTTCATTTAGGGTCTCTTTCAGGATGTTAGGGTGTCTTTAGGCTTTCAGTCTGCCATTTTGCATGGTATNCTTTAAGATTTCTTTCTGGTTGAAATAGGGTTTCATTTAGGGTCTCTTTCAGGATGTTAGGGTGTCTTTAGGCTTTCAGTCTGCCATTTTGCATGGTATTTGCTGCATTTTGGCACTTGAACCTCTCGTTTTACATGATATTTGCTACATGTTGCTACCTCAAACGTTCATGTGGGTTTCTTTAGGGTTTCATTTAGGGTTTATTTAGGGTTTATTTAGGGTGTCATTTATTGTATCTTTAGGGTTGTATGTAGAATGTCATGTGTTGTATCTTCAGGGTTTATTTAGGGATTCATTTAGGGCTTTTTAGGCTTTCATTTCAGGGTTCCTTAGGGTTGCATTTAAGATTTCATTTAGGGTTTCATTTAGGGCGTTTTTAGGGTATTTTTAGGGTTCATTCAGGATGTCTTTCAGGTTTCGTTTAAGGTTCTTATCAGGATTTCTTATCAGGTTTGCTTTAGGGTTTCTTTAGGGTTTATTTAGGGTTTCATTTAGGGTTTCATTTAGGGTTTCTTTAGGGTTTCTTTAGGGTTTATTTAGGGTTTCATTTAGGGNTTTAGGCTTTCATTTGGGATGTCATTTATTGTATCTTTAGGATTTCTTTAGGGTTTCATTTATTGTATTTTTAGGCTTTCTTTAGGTTTCATTTACTGTCTCAATCTTTAGCGTTTCTTTAAAATTTTATTTGTGGGCTACTTCGGGTTGCATTGAGGTTTCAAAGCAGAGAAGCAGAAAAGAAAAAGCGCAGAAGTAGAGAAGCAGAAAAGCAGAGAAGCAGAAAAGCAGGAAAAGCAGGAAAAGCAAAAAGCGGAGAAGCAAAGAAGCAGAAAAGCAGAGAAGCAGGAAAGCAAAAAGCGGAAAAGCAAAGANAGAAGCAGAAAAGCAGGAAAAGCAGGAAAAGCAAAAAGCGGAGAAGCAAAGAAGCAGAAAAGCAGAGAAGCAGGAAAGCAAAAAGCGGAAAAGCAAAGAAGCAGGAAAAACAGAAAAGCACAAAGGCCAAAAAGCAAAGAAGCAGAAAANGAAGCAGAAAAGCAGAGAAGCAGGAAAGCAAAAAGCGGAAAAGCAAAGAAGCAGGAAAAACAGAAAAGCACAAAGGCCAAAAAGCAAAGAAGCAGAAAAACAGAGAAGCAGAAAAGCAGAAAAGCAGAAAGGCAGAGAAGCAGAAAAGCAAAGAAGCAGAAAAGCACAAAAGCAGAGAAGCGGAGAGCCAGGAGACCCAAAAAAAAATTCAAAATCTGTCCCAAAAAAAGAATAAAAATAAATGACCCTCCAAATCTAGGTGGCAAAGTGTCGTACATTCTTCAAAGTGGAGTTGACAAAGCATATGGTCCACATGGATGCCCAGCATGCGTTTAATTGGCTGGTNCCTCCAAATCTAGGTGGCAAAGTGTCGTACATTCTTCAAAGTGGAGTTGACAAAGCATATGGTCCACATGGATGCCCAGCATGCGTTTAATTGGCTGGTGGTATTGGCCAGAAACAACATGTGGCATATAGTCTGCATGGTAGCGACTTAGCGACACTTGGAGACTTGAGCACGACAGTCCTCTAGCAGTCTGCTTCCTACTGGCGATTTAGTTGCATCTATAATGAAACGAAAGTGGTCTGCGCAATGCATTCAGTAAGACATATTAGTTCTGCAAAGGTTCGCTAATGATGTTATGGCTTGCTTCCAGACATCTGGCAGACAAAAGCTAGTGTGCATAGTTTTGTGAAGCCAAGCTGTCAATTATCTCTCAACCCATACTCTCCAAGAATCGTGTCAGCAAATCGCTTTGAGCAAAGCGAGGCCACCGTCGGCACCAAGTGAGGAAGATGCCCGCGTTGTTGATGCATGATCGAGTAAACCTGGCAAGCATAAAGTATGGAAGAAGGTAGGATTCATAGTTGCAACTCTGGTACAAAGCTGGTTTGTGATGGAACGTATGAAAAGTTATCTGGATGTCTCCCAACATGACAGTCATTTGAAGCATAGATGAACATCTATACTGCAGCTCGCCAAGCAACAAGATCAGCCATATTTTCTCTTCGTTGCTGAAAGGATCTTCTGCCGACAGAAGGTACCAATAAAGGCAGAGTGAAGTTCTGTCCAATGCTGGGTGAGGCGAGCCGTGGCGTTGCCTGAGCGAATGGAAGCAGCTTACGTTCCGAACCATGTCAGTGCGTGGTCTGGATCTGAGTCGAATGAGTAGAAGTACTCTTCTAGAAGTCATCCATGCTAAGGCAAAAAAAACAAATGACTCACAGTGCCAGACTGTAAATCTTGTCAGTCAGGCCACTGGCTCCATCCTACAGGTGTGTGATCCCGCAGCCATTCTTGCTCATTGTCTAGCAAGTCCCATCCATAGAGCCGGACGCCAATTTGAAGCAAGGCCTCAAGCGCGTAGCAACAAGGCACCATGAAGAAAATGGAAAATAACAGCTGCTTAAGTCCTCCGAAAAGAAAAGGAAGAAGTATGAACTGATGCAGAGGCGCCGCCCCCCAGCGCAGACAGAAGCTTTCTAGAGCTGCAGCAAGACTTCGCCACACCACGCACCGCTTACACAGACGTCGGGATGAAAGGGAAGTGAGCAAAGCCGCCCACTGGAACCTGGGAGCAAAGATTCATGGAGTACAAACCAATGTGCAAAAAATGCAGCTGACAGTAGACTGTGTTGTTGGGCTTGCTGGAAAGAAGACAGAATCCGAGAAAACCAAACAAAAAACACGGCGCACTGGAAGTCGCAAGCAAGCAACTCTTTTTCAGAAAGGGTCGGACCATCACCGCCAACCACCTTGCGACAGCATCCGCAATGCCGTGCACCTCCCATGTCTTATTGCTTGGGCAAAACACGACAAAACCATCGGTGTCTTCTGGTTGACTGAAAAATACAGAAAAACGTTTGGAAAGTCTCGTAGCTAGCATGACAGCCACTTGTCTGCGTGTTGCAGCCACATGCCACTGGAGCAAAAAGGCGGCGGATGTAGCTTGCATATTCCAAAGTCTAGTGAGAGTTGGTGCATGCATACAGATGGGTACTACGTGGAATAAGATATATGTAGATGTACCTGCTTGCAACTCCAGCAACGTATTCTCATAGATACCTATGCAAATCTATGCAACGCTTTTTTCGTTGTAGCAAAGTGACTTTCGATTCAAGCTTGACAGGCATCGTGTTCTGTTTTTGGCCTTCACTCAGTTTCACATGCTGCTTGAAGAAGAAACTTGCGGACTGGTTAGACCTGCCAGATTCCACGCCAGAAACGTAACGGGTTTCAGTGCCATATCCAAAGCCAATTGAATGCCAAGAGCTTGGAGACACATGGTCAAAGAAATATCCGTAAAATCGGAATCTTGCAAGGTCTGTGTTACATCTCGTCCGGCCAAATTTCAGGCCAATGCTGGACTGTATGCTACATCGCTAGTAACATGTCTGCAGAAGTGTCTGCATTGTTTGATTTGATGGTGACTGCCTTCAACAAACATATATGCGTGTGTGTGTGACTTGAATTGTTTTAGCAGCATGGTATGGTGAAGGCTGTCAACATATTCACCTGGGCAGTGAAACTCGAATCTGTGTCTCAATTCTGGAGCCGATGCCAGCTCTCCGAAGCCACTAGTCGGTTCAAAAGGACTCCCAATCGAAACCTTTTTCGTTCTGTTTGATGCAGGTATGAAGTGATATGTTGCAAAATAGAGACAGCTATGGAAAGCATGACAATGCTTTTCTGAAGCAGGCTTCCTCGTGGAGTCCTTGCAGCACAGCATTGCACATGCACAGCATATCAAATTAGAGACGACGCCACTGCAGAAGCACTTTGTGCAAAGAAGCTTCCAAGTGAGCTGGCGGATTGGTACATACATGACAATTCAACGGGCAACACCAATCGTCGGAATGCAGATGGAAAACTTCACACTCGCAGCCTTCAGCCTCAAGAAGATATTTCAAAATCTGGGTCACTGCTACTGATCGGTGTTTCCCCCGTCGACAAAACGTAGCCACGGTCGTCTTTTCTCCGTGCTTCAACTGACGCATGATACGTTGCTTAGCAGTCTTCAACCAAGGTTGAAAATAGTTGTTGCCAATCAAGCTAGTCATAAGTTTGTGATGCCGTCCAGAATGCCGCAATCGGACGAGGGCCCATCTATTGGGATCCCGAAAACCCCTTGCATCCAAGACGACATCCGCCTCTATATTTGCCGCATCTTGCAAAATTGCGGCTATGTCCAGCTGTGACACAGCATCTTGGGCCGCTGGTGACAACGTTGCTACACCGAAAGAATAGAGGGAGACCTGGGGTGCGGCCCTGCAGGGCGATCGGCTCCGTGGAGAAGAGACCTGAGACTATGGACCGTGAAATCTGAAAAGAGTATGGTAACCAGAAAAAAATGCCAAGCACAAGGAGCGGAAAGGCGCGATGCACCAAGAGGCAGGGAACTGCGAAGAAGGCAGACAGGAAGTTGTGCCGCCGATGGCACTGCGTCCAATGTCCTGAACGCAACCAGCAACCAAACCTCTACAAAACAGATCAACCATACCTTTACAAAACACATCAAGCGCGCAGGATTGGCTGCGGTGGCACTGGCTACCAAAAGTGACATCTTGCAGCTGTGGCAGTCTTTCATAGGCAGAAATTGCAAAGTGAAAAATGTTGTGATAGGAAGACAATCTGCATGTGCTGTGCTCGCCCGACCTTGCCATTTCGAAAACCGAGACACGTTGGAGGCCGAAGACCTGCACACCGTCCGAGCGTGGCACACACGCGGGCGGACCATTTCCTGACGCCAAGGCATCAGAAACGTTGCATAGAGGAAGCTAACATGTGCTTTTTCCAGCAAAACTCAGTTTGGGAGCCGGGTTTTGAACCCACCCGAAATATCTGCAACCCAAAATCATTTGCAGCGGCTGTAGATGGCCCCCTCGAAGAAGCAGGAGCCAAAATGACCTCAGCATTCTAGCTGCGCAAGGTGCACAAAAGTAGGAAATACAGGAGCGTCGCTGAACAGATCCACCATACCCTTACAAAACAAATCAAGCACGCAGGATAGGCTGCGGTGGCACTGGCTACCAAAAGTTACATCTTGTAACTGTAGCAGTCTTTCATAGGCAGACATTGCAAACTGAAAACTGTTGTGATAGGAAGACAATCTGCAGGTGCTGTGCTCGCCCGAACTTGCCATTTCCAAAACCGAGACACGTTGGAGGCCGAAGACCTGCACACCGTCCGAGCGTGGCACACACGAGGTCGGACCATTTCCTGACGCCAAGTGATCGTAACCGTTGCATAGAGGAAGCTAACATGTCCTTCTTCCAGCGGAACTCAGTTTGGGAGCCGAGTTTTGAACCCACCCGAAATATCTGCAACCCAAAATCATTTGCAGCGGCTGTAGATAGCCCCCTCGAAGAAGCAGGAGCCAAAATGACCTCAGCATGCTAGCTGCGCAGGGTGCACAAAAGTGGGAAAAACAGGCGAGTCGCTGACAAGGACACCCATTGTTCTGCTGTCTGTTTGCCTATAAGATGCCAACTCTTTTCGGAGCAGGATGCTGGCCTGGAGATATTGCTTGGAAGACATTGAACAGTAATAACATTGGCTATCACTTGATCGTGTACATATGAAGACAGCTGTCCTTGGAAAACGGTCTGAGGCTGGTGTCGATGTCCTGTCATCATAGCAACAGTTCATGCAGTTCAGAGCATGCATGTAGTCCTCACGCTGCAACAGCTACCTGCTAAACGAATGGTCAGCCTCCAAACGCCGTCAGCGGTGGGTTAGACCGACCTCTGCAGCAAGAATGAACGATTTTCAACGCAGGCGGCAATCATGCCCCTAGCTGAGGCAACACATCGTATGGCGCAGTCAGAAGGTGAGCCTCCAAACGCCGTCAGCGGTGGGTTGGACCGACCTCTGCCGCAAGAATGAACGATTTTCAACGCAGGCGGCAATCATGTCCCTAGCTGAGGCAACATATCGTATGGCGCAGTCAGAAGGTGCGTAAATGTGGATAGTATGGAAAGTGGAACATGAATGCAATGTCTGAAAAAGATAACCTGTCTCTCAATACAAGGATATGGAACAACCACACAGCACTGCCAGCCTCTAAACACCGTCATTGGTCGGTGGGAGCGACCTTTGGCGGAAGCATCGATGCGTTTTGCACTGAGGCCACAAGTATAATCCCCAGCCTTTTGGGCACGGACGCAAACCCACGGGCGTTTCCCGCATGGCTACCCAATAAGCACAGAAGGAACTGCGAAGATGGCAAGGATAACGAGAAACATCGAGAATCTGTGATAGCACTGTGGTAGAGGAGTTCATGGGAGAAGCATAGCCAAGTAAAGCCATGTGNCTCCGGAGGGCATTTTTGACAGTCAGGCATCGGCTGTGACACTTCCACACACCTAGGTAATCATAGTCGACTTGACTCATCGTTCAGCATAACTTAGTACGGTAAGACCCCGTGCACGATGCGTGGCTCAAAACGCCTTTTTAGCTTATGCATAGCCAAGTAAAGCCATGTGCAGAGACAGTTAACACTTACAATTAACACTTACAATTAACCCTTACAATTCGAGGCGCCTTTTTGGTGCCGATCTGGGACCGAAAAAATGACAGAAAAAGTCGCCGTCTCTGGAGGGCATTTTTGACAGTAAGGCATCGGCTGTGACACTTTCACATACCTAGGTAATCATAGTCGACTTGACTCATTGTTCCGCATAACTTAGTATGGTAAGACCCTGTGCACGATGTGTGGCTCAAAACGCCTTTTTTGCTGCACTCGCTGTCCTTAGCGAGCTGTGGAATGCAGAACGGAACGAAGGAACCATGCTTTCCGAGTCGATCTCAAGCAAACAAAGGCAGATTGCAAAAGCTGCACAGAAAGTTCGCAAGCATACGGTCCCTTTTGGACAGTAACACTGTCAGGTTAAACAGCTTGCCCACAGGGCACGGATCAGGCGGCAGCATGCACTGTCATGCAAAACCCTCCGACAAAAATTCTTGTACGCCATCCTACTGCCATTGTCAGCCATTTCAGCGCACATGGAGCCAAGGTGTTCCTGAGATTGTGGCCAGCACAGCGTCGTCCTTGACGTTCTCCAAGGCTACTTCCATGCAAGTGTCCTGCAAGCCATTGAGCCACGCCTGCAGAGCCGACAGTCCAAATGGAGGGCTGAATCTGATGTAGGAGCTTCCTTGGCATTTTTCTGTGGGCACCATGTCCTTCGTTACCCAACTTCCACTCCAATCTTGCAGGATTGAACGCCAAGGCCACGTGTGCCCTGACAAGGTTAGCTGAAGCTGGTCGCCATCCTGTCGAACAGTCAACAGCGCACGGCGCTCCACAACACCCAAGCTGTTCCATGGCACCTGTGGGCAAGGTAAGGTATCCATCGTCAACTCCAGGCTGCAACCTCCGACCCATTCGCTAAGATCTTGGTCGGAACGGTTGTGCAGGAAGATCGACGGCGGCTTGGTCTGGCCGTGTTCAAATCGCCACAGGTGAAAATTTTCCCACAAGGAAAGTCCATTCTCCAGGTTGTCACCACTGCATAGCAAGGTCCGGGTGTAAGTTGGGGCCGGCCCGACTTTGTGGTAGATCCCAAAGCTAGACAGCAATGTCTCATCATTTAAGCCTTCTTTCGTGAGGAATTCCTTCCACTGGACCTGATGGCGCCTATTTGAGCACTGCCATCCAATTCCATACCCATGGTCATCTTCAGAGAAACGCTCACTCAGCAAGCAGGCTGCCCGCGTCAGCAAGTAGACGGCAATGTGCATCGTCGAATCATCCATGGTAGCAACACTCGAACTCAGAAGACCTCCAACAGGAGCAGAAATCCGCTGTGGCTTCAGCACGCGCTTTCTTGGAGAGACCTGCAGCGCATGGAACACTGAGACAAGTAATGGCAAAAGCAATGTCAAAGAGGCAAAGGCACTTAGAAGACACACGTGCAACGCTAGCCTGATTTGCTGCCACTTGGCGCCAATGTCCGGAGGCGTTGCTGACCTGAAGCTGCAGGAGGAAAATGTACTCAAAGATCTGGCTCTCACTGCTCACCGTGGCCGTGGTTCCAGTTGTTCTCCCAGCCTCCGTAGATGCCGCAGCTGCAGCTGCGTGTGGCGCCGGTACTGCAACCTCCAGGAGTGGTTCAACGTCCAGCGCAAGACTGAACTATGAAGCCACGCTGCCACACACACATGCTAGTTGATTCCTTCAAATATCTCACAGCCGTATATGGTCTTTGCTCAAATTGGTAAGATGACAACCCGTAAACAGGTGGACTGAGTTACTGTAAAGAAGTTGAAGACGCTGTAGAGAGTTGGTAAGCAGTCGAGCCAAACGATGATTGACCCCCCGCCTCCCGTGCCACTGTAAATGCCTTTCCAACAGGCGCTGCAACCTTCATGCACACTACAATGCAAGCCATACGAACATCAACATGTGTCACACTCCAAGACCATCATACATCATACATTTCTCCTTCCAATGTCTGTTGCAGTGGAGGCTAGCTTTCCTCAACTTTGTGAGGAGCATGTTGGCCCAGCCTCCGTAAACGCGGCAGCTGCGTCTGGCACCAGGACTGCAACCTCCAGCGGTGGCGCAGCCTCCAGCCAAAGACTCTTTAGCAAAGCCGACTACTCTCGGCAGCATTGCGGACACTGATAGACTGCATCCGTATGTGATCTTCGCTCAAGTTCGTCTGTGGTCGGCTCTGTTGGACCGCATGCCTCAGGTACCACCGGAGATGCCTTTGCTACTGCTGCTGGGACCTCCAGCATCAGACCAACAGCATGAACTGAACATGGACACATCTGGTATGATGGCGCGTTGGCGTGGCTGCGCAGTCTGCTAGAACATGTGCACAGAGGCGGCCTCCGTGGCCACTGGCGATGCCTTTGTGAATGGACCTGCAACCTCCACTGCAAGATAAGCATGCAAGGCAGTACACAAATGAAGCCGATCACATGGTAGTCGTTTGTTAGATGTGTTTCGTAGCGCAACGTCGACTGAATTAATCTAAAGAAGTTGAAGATGCTGTAGGCACTGGGTCAGCCGTCGAGCCAAACGATGATTGACTCCCCGCCTCCCCTGCTACTGCAGATGCCTTTACCACAGGCGCTGCAACCTTCGTTGACACTACACTGCAAGCCATACAAACATCAACATGTATCACACTCCAAAACCATCATACGTTCCTCCTTTGAATGTCTGTTGCAGTGGATGCTAGATTTCCTCAAATGTGTGAGGAGCAAACTCCGGCAAAATGTGCGACCAGGACCGACGTAACCCCCAGCCTCACTGCGTGCCACAGCAGCCTTTGCCACCGGTACTGCANAAATGTGTGAGGAGCAAACTCCGGCAAAATGTGCGACCAGGACCGACGTAACCCCCAGCCTCACTGCGTGCCACAGCAGCCTTTGCCACCGGTACTGCATCCTCGCGTGATAGACAAACAGCAGAAGCTATCATCTACAATACATCACACGTGTCTGCTGCAAATAGGATACACAGCCGCATCTGGTCAGCGCTTCAGTTGGCATCAGGCTAATCTCAACACCAAGTACCTGCCTGAACTGGCACTGTCGATGCCTTTGCCGCTGGTACAGGAACCTTCGCTGCAGGACTTTCTGTCCCTCCTTTCTCCCTCAGCACGCTCTGTAAGTCCGCCTCACTGGAAGCCACTGATGACACGGAGCCCATTGCCTGCCAAGGGATNTGCAGGACTTTCTGTCCCTCCTTTCTCCCTCAGCACGCTCTGTAAGTCCGCCTCACTGGAAGCCACTGATGACACGGAGCCCATTGCCTGCCAAGGGATGCGTCACACACCAGCACATACAGCAAATAGCCTTACTACATGAAGCAAGCAGCAAGACGGAATTGGAAGCCAAAATTGTTTGCCTGTGCAGCAAGCTGCATCGCATGCTCCCTCGTACAACCAGTTGCCTTGCATCACATTGCGACAGACCATAAAATTATACCCTCGTCCAACCGTAGTAACCTGCCTGAAGTATGCNATCGCATGCTCCCTCGTACAACCAGTTGCCTTGCATCACATTGCGACAGACCATAAAATTATACCCTCGTCCAACCGTAGTAACCTGCCTGAAGTATGCCAACCAGTCTCGCAGTAGCTTCACAGGCCTAATGCAGGAATATGTCGCTCCAGGTGGCACAGCAGACCAGAAACTAAACGAATGCTATCTTCCATCTTGAAAGGACACAAATGCAACAGATAACACCAGCTCACAGCGTCGCCATCGAGGCCACTCCAGCATTTCCCGCCTCCGTCGAAGCTGCCGCAGCCGGACGCTGCACTCCCTGCACGCATGCACTCGCATACAAACCAGCTTCACTCCAGTTGGCAGGGCATAGAATGCAAAAACCGCCAGAAACATCGTTACTTCCAGACCTTTGCAGACCAATTCCGTTGCCAAACAGAAATAACAAAAGTAAGAAAACACAAGTGCATACGCCACCGACTGTTGCCGCGACATTGGCAGCAGGGAATTGCATGCCTAACCTTCCTTGAAATTGCAGGCAGCATAGGAGCCACAACCTGGACAACGAAACAGCCCACAACACAGTGCTGCAAACCAAAATACTGAACTTATCCAACCCCCACCATCACGCGGAAGATATGGAACATAGGAAAAAGCAATAGCTAAGTCAGGCGCGGATCCCCCTGCAACTTCGCGCGTAGTGGCCTGGTACATAGCACATGCTTACAGAAACGACAACAAGCCGACATATGCATAGCAGAACCAAAGTTTCCAGCCTCACTTGACGCTACAGACCCCAGGGGCGCTACAACCTGCAAAACAAAGCTGCCGATTACATAGGTACTCCGAAAAGGCAAAGCCAACATGTCATTCCTGCTGTTACATTGATGACACGAAATCATACCGGCGCATTGCTATATGCCCAGGCACTGCTAAAGCTGCTGTGATACCACCGGCAGTGGCCTCCGGCAAGAACATCTGGCCAATGAAGTGGCTTCAGCAATCTCGCCGTTTCAGCCCGACACAACAGAGTTTTCAATGCAAAGCCGCAACTGCGGCAGTTCCCAGAACAAGCTTCAGAACCTCTGTCTCTTCCAGCCTGACTTACAGATGTTGCTTCCACAGATGCCACAACCTGCAATACTAGACGACTTACTTCGTGACGAAGTCACACAAGGCTTCAGGCAAATACCAATGATAGCAAATCCAGAACTATCATAACCAGAGTAGCTTTCCCAGCCTCACTCACAGCTGCAGACCCCATAGGCGCCCCAACCTGCAAAACAAAAGTGGCCACGACACTGACGGCAGTGGCTTCCGCGAGACAGAAGCTCGACAGAAGCAACAACCCAAAAATCCTCTTGCCAGCCTCACTCATAGGCGCAACCTCCATAGGCGCTGGCACCTGCGAAGGGAAAGACTGCCCTAATGTTGTTCCTCCCGGCGACTTGTTTCGCCGGAGCACAGCAAATTCTTCTATGCCAAGCCACTGACACAGCCGCTGCAACATGATCGGCGCTGGCCTCCCAGAACAATGTTTGCCCACAGACTTCTGGAGCAATCCCTCCGTACCAGCCTCCACTGAACCCATTGGATCCATCGGCGCCATGGCCTGCAAAACCAGACGCCCAGCAGACATTCATGGTTCAAAACAAGCAATGCTTTTCACATCAAATCCCGTTGTCTCTCTCTTGCCGCAGAATTCACGGCAGCCGATACCAGAGGTGCCACAACCTCGAAGTCTAGACAATGCCCTAGATCAAGTTGAATACTGATCGTAGTGAAATCCATACAGATATGCAAAACAATATCTTTCCCCGCCTCACTGACAGCCACAAACCCCAGCGACGCTGTTGCCGCCACCGGCGCCACAGCCTACAAACCAAAACGGTCGCCATACATTGATCATATGAAAAAAGACACAAGCCTGAAAGCAGCAACAACCGAAAAATAGTTTGTTCAGCCTCACTCACAGCTGGAACCCCCAGCGGCGCTCGCACCTGCGAAGGTAAACTGGCCACTACACAAAGGTACTTCGAAGTACTTCCACTAAGGACGGCCACAATGTTCTTCCTCCTGTTGACTTATTGCGGCAGATCATAGCAAGTTCTTCTATGCCAAGTCACTGATGCAGCCGCTGCAACATGATCGGCACTGGCCTGCCACAAAACCCATGCCGAGAGCCTGCGCTAGCAATCCCTCCGTACCAGCCTCCATTGAACCCATTGCATCCATCGGCGCCATGGCCTGCAAAACCAGGCGCCCAGCAGACATTCATGGTTCAAAACAAGCAATGCGTTTCACATCAAATCCCGTTGTCTCTCTCTTGCTGCCTCATTGACGGAAGCCGACACCAGCGGTGCCACAACCTAGCAGTCTAGACGGCCCCCTCTGCGTGACCATGCAGCAAGAAGTCAAATCGAATACTGATGCTAGCCAATCCAGACAGATATGCAAACGACAGTATCCTTCTCAGCCTCACTGTCACCTGCAGACCCCATAGATGATGTTGCCGCCACCGGCGCCACAGCCTACACAACAAAACGGTGACGAGACATTGGTCACTTGAAAATAAGGTTCCCGTGTCATCCCGCGAAAGCTTCCACAAGCTGAAACAGTCGCCAGCCCACTTTACAGTAGTCATTGCAATAGAAGGCTCCAGTCTCAGACGGTTGCGAGCCGTTAATAGGCCAGGCCACTGAGGCAGGGTCCGCAGCAGCTGCAGTGCCCTGCGATACAATCCCATCCGATATTTGGCAGAAAACATTGTTCTCACAGCTGCAGAAAACTTGCGCACACTCTGTGGCGCTACCTCTGAGACCACAAAACACATCCCAGGCACCTGCGCGCTCTTGCGAGTACGCTTTCCTGCCGGTGCAGCCTTTGGCGCGCTGCTGCTTGCACGTCGCGGTGCCATGGTGCACAGCCAGACACAATGCGAATCTGAGCCAAACGTGTCCCTCCTGAGACGGCATCCACTCACCAAGTCTCTTCACTCACAACAGAATGAAATGATCCTGCGTTCTACAGACCGTGTGTCAGAGAGACTGAGTATGTTCGGCTTCGCAAATTGTCTTCAGGAGACCTTTTGCACTGACAGCAAGATCAGAGCCATAGACTAAGACTCAAAGTCCAACTCGTTAGCAATTCACAAGAGAAGCGACACGGCCTCGACTTCTGCAACCGCCTTCCACATGTCCTGAAAGAGTGCTTGTTTGCACATCGAAAGTAGAACTTCCAGCATAGCTCTCCAAAATGTATTTCTAGATGCTTTCTCTGCAAACAGTGGGAACAATATCGGGAACCCTGCAAGTCTCTCTGACATCCCGCCCGCCTCAGCTGCAGCCCAACCATGTGCCGTAGCTTGACAGCTAGTTAGCATGTTTGCAATATGCCCGCATTGCTAGATTGCAAAGTTACTCACGAAATATCTATGGATGCGTGGGATTTTAATTCTTTCACCTGCACAAGGTTACGCACGAGCTAGCTGTGAGCGTGTGTGATCTTAATTCTGTTGCCTGCCTGGCATGGTCACGGCGGTCAATGTGAGCCAAAAGTATAAGGCAGCACGTGCTATCCATTTTGGGACTGCAACTCCAACTCTGCGACCAAGCGTTGCATGCTCCAGCTCAGACATGCCTCAAACCCAAGGCACCGCTCGGTTTCAGCGGACTCAAGACCGGAACCTTTTACGTGGTGTGAAGGTATGAGTTGCCTCTCAATCTAAAGTATCAGGTGATATGGTGCGGAAGACAACAAGCAGCTCCAGTTCCTTCCCACTGGGCGACTTCCTCTACCCACACGCCTAACACACCTAAAAGGCACCCCTTCCACTCCTTCAGCGCTCTACTCCCAGCCATGTATATGTGTATATATCTAGAAATACTTGCAACGCAACGTAGCGGCAACATCCCAGTTGATTTCCTTCAGCGCTCTACTCCCAGCCGTTTCAAAGCAGCCTCTTCCGCCCATCCTAGGCACACCTTTCCCCTCAAGTAAGCCACGATCCCACCTCACACCTGCCCCTCCAAGTGAGCCATCTTACGTTGATAAGATGTATATTTGCCTCCGCCTGGGCGACTTTTCTGCCTCCTCTACCCACGCGCCTAACACACCAAAAAGGCGCCCCTTCCACTCCTTCAGCGCTCTACTCCCAGCCATGTATATGTGTATATATCTAGAAATACTTGCAACGCAACGTA